>JASANC010002474.1:0-25943 GCA_030248135.1 Theristus sp. LFF4_11 | reverse complement strand
ATCATGCAGATTTCTATTGTACATTTATTCGAAGATGTCGAACCCAAATGACATCAGTTGCTTTAACAACGCCCGTTTTTTCATCCACGGCCACCAGAATTTTAGTTTGGATCATCTCCTTTAATGTGGATGGAAATCACATGAAACCGAAATGAGCTAAACTGAACGTCCGCAGTAGTTGAACAAGACAAGCGCGTGTTTTGTATCAACATGACGTCGTTTCGGTCTGACATGTCAAATAAAATACATAAGGCTTAAGTAAATGGAATTAGTCTATTCATAATGTTTTCAAGTTAAACCCGTTTTACGCAGATATTCTGTGACGTCGCAGGGATGTTGCCCTCAAAAGTGTAGACGAATGCAGTATGCTGCCACGTATGTTTTGCCAGTGCTAGTTGGTGCATTCATCACAACATTGTAACCTGCAAGACAAAAACATACTCGAATCAACTCACTGGCCCCCTGGCGCATGCATCCAATTACTGAACTGATTGCTAACAAAACAAAACGCTACATATGCAATAAAAAATTATTCAAAGTTGCCCTGAAGGATCGGCTCAGCGAGCTCCATTTGATAGGGGCGCATCTTTGGCGGTGCGGCAGTTTCGCCCTTGTACGCTGCAAAATGTGCACTTTGGAGAACAACTGGCACCCACTGCAGTCATCCAAGAAAAGCACCGTGCAGCTTTGTCATGGCGTTTAGTCGTCGGGTGTCCCATTCGGGTGTTGCCAGCGCCACATTTGATGGTGCCCCAGGATTGACTGAAGCAGCGCCAGTGGATGTTGCCGGTGGCTGCGAGGGCGTCTCGCCAAGCAGCACTGCCGTTTTGTAGCGCGCTGTTGATCAAAATGCGTGCGTTTGTTCAGATCAGGCATGTGCGAGTGCGGCGGCGAGCTGCCGAATGCAGCACGAGCAGAACCCGCATCAACAAAACAGTGCTGCACCAGACGCACATCGCAGCACGGCTGTGCTTGCGACGCAGAATGCTGCAAGCCAACATCGGCTGCCTTGATGCTTAACGGGACGCGAACGTGCCCAGGTGAGGCAAACCATGTTTACCACAAAGCAATCACTTCATTGAATGTCATCACCAGTTTTCCCATGCACATCCGTCTCAATGTCATAGACGGCCGCACACGAACGTGAATCGACGTTGAGCAACACTTCCAACAAGTCCATGTACCAATTGCGATGGGCACTGTGCAGATGCTCGATCAGATGCCGCCAGCCGCATTCTGCGTCTGATTCACAAAAGCAACTGAACTTCAAAGTAGCATCAACCACAGATGTTCTCAAATGAGCAACAACCATGAGCGTTTGCGATTGACTGAACCTGAGCATAACGGAAAAATACCGGTTTGTGCGAGTCGCAGTGCGTCATCAACGATCGATTTGTAATAGTCTCGCTCAATGACCACGTTGTTCTCAAAATGCCGTTCGAGCAATTCACTGGTGAGTCGCTTCAAATCAGCTTCTCGCAAAAACTCAACCACGTCAACTGTGAGAACATTTATTGTAGGTAATTCGCACCATAGAGACAAACAGTCAGCACAAACTAAACACCAAAGCAACGTCAAAGGCAATTTTAATCAATCAAAAAACTGCACAAACGAAGCCGCTCAATGTGCGCTCGGTCATCCGATGTTGTCTGATGCGCGGTTGATCCTGTCGCGGCTGGGAAATCCATTGATTTTTCAATGATTGTTTCTGATTCTGAACAAATCGACGATTAGCAAACAAAACTACATGCACAAGAAAAGACTGAACATTGTAAAGGAATTGGGAAAGCATGGCAAATCCTGCGTCATAATCATTTCAATGGCCATCAACCCACTCTAATTCAAAATTTATCTGTTCTCACTTCTCAGGCATGGCAATTGGCACGAACAACAAATTCTCTAATTCATTAAAGTCTCTATGAAAGTCATCACCAAAAACAACAGTAAACGCAACAAAAAAACAACAGATCCAAATAAAACCAACAAAAAACGGTGTAAAAATGGACCCGTATAAGCTGTCAGACCAGTCCAGACCAAACCAGAAAAGAGGAATCCATCCAACAACGCATGGTCTCATTTGATTCAGACGACTGCAGCAGCACCCAAACACCACCACCCCCAAACCAACAGCAGCGCTTTCATCGCCGTGCTGCCATGAACGTGAACGCAGCCGGTCGCAGTCGCTTTGGCGGGCGACGCTGCATCGGCTGCTTCCGTTGGCGGCGTCTGCGAATGGCCTCGTTGCGAATGTTGCTGGTGATGGTGAACGTGGCCGGTGCGTTCATACCGCACATGGTGCTCTGCAAACGGCGTACACGGCATCAATGCACGAGCAACGTCAACGGTGGGCACGCAACAGCACAACGCAAACGCAAACCACCTTAGGCGCCTTTTGTGCAGCGCTCTTCTCTTGACGCCACGACTGCGAGTCCGTGTACCTGATCGGCTCGATGTCGTCGCGTTGGTTCATCAGCAAATACGGCGCTTCGTGCGCGTTCATCTGAAGCAGATTAAAAAAAACGGAGTTGTGCGTATTTGCTACAGCGTCTGACAGAACGCACACCATACTTCCGAGCTGCTGCACAAACCAATGCAAACACCAACTGCAATGAAGAGGTAAAGGTGTGTCATGGTCATTGGTCACTGTGGAAAACCTGAGAATTGCAACAAACCTGTGACGTGAGGAACGGTGTCGGCAAGTCGATGTCGCCACTGGCGAGCACATTCACTGTGCGCAAGAGTTGCATGTCGCTGACGGGTGTGATCACGTAAATCAGTCGACGTGTCATGTGCACAGCGCGCACAATCGCATAGCCAACACAACGCAACAGGCGTCGTCTCGTGACGCAACGGCGTGGCAACGTGACGTCGTTCATGTAGTGGCCAGAGAACTGCAACACAACACAGCACACAACCGATTATTCAAAGTTTAGCTTCCGTTACAAATATTGCTGTGCCTCACAAGGCAACAATTAAAGAAGACTTCATTCACAGAATTGTCAGGTGCCACACAGAGTGCAACAATGCTGCAGTTGATTGCTGAGATCACGCACGCCTCCGGCATCTCGTCAGCATGGAAGAACCAAAGACCAATCTGGGACATTTGCAGGCGGTACGGCTGCGCGTCTTGCGCCGTGATCACGTGACCGCCTGAAAACGGGCTTGAAAACGAGCTTGCCGTAAAGAAACGAGCAAAAATCAATGAAAACCTTTCAGCATCGATGAAAAATAGGCGAGCGTTGAGAATTCGCGGAGTCGCGGCGATGGTACTCTGTAAAAAGAGCGCACGCACTTTTTCAATGCAAAACAAAGACACCTTGTTGTGAGACACTGTTAAATGACAAGCTGCACGTTTGTTGTACCCATTCTTTGAGAGCTGCGGCCGCGGATTTGCTGGCACCATCATGATCACTTGAGAACGGCAACCAGTGAGCTCGTACAATTCTCGCTCAAACTGAAAAACAGGCACCATTCCAGTTGGCGGCAAACTGTTTCATTGAAAGCGAATTGAAATGCAAAGTCTAACTATTGGCGTGAACGGCGCTGCCACTTGATCATGCGACATGAATTGCAAATAGAATGTTGGCTTCACAGTGCTCAAGACAGACTTCAGCAAGTCACGACCGATTCCTGACAAATTTCATTGCGTGTTGAATTGAATTGAAGCGCCTTTTGCAGTGACAGTGGAGACTCGACATGACAAAGGTCAATCAATACCGTCCACCCATCCGCATGTGTTCACGATCAGACATTTCCGCTCGGCCACAATGCTCTCGTATTCGTCATACAAGTTCTCAACTGCTGAAATTAACTCAGTTCGACGGTCAACTGGCGAAACGTTGCCAAAAAAGTACGCGCTGAAAGCAAAAGTAAACATCGTCTACATTTCAAACTTAGCGTTGTCGTTTTCGCAAAAAAACTACCGTTCGAACTGCGAGTCGATATGCGCCAATGGAGGAGCTGAAAAAACTCTCAAGTTCATATTCCAAAGAATACAATACAAAAGGTTATCAGCTATAAAATGAACCACCGCCACCAACATAAAATCGGCAATGTGACTCGTTTCAAAATGACACAGCCGGGCGGGCCAAACTCGCTCTGGCCAACATCGGTGTCGAGGTAAAACAGAGCAATGCTAAAATTGTCAAAACCATACATGGGCTCAACTTCACAACAATAAAACACTAGTGGCACCAACGGTTGCACAGTTGCCAGAATGACGTTTGCCAGCGAGCGACACAGCGTTGACTTTCCAGTGTTGCTCGGTCCAGCGACGACGACGACGCACGACGCGGCACCTGGCGCAGCGCCTTGCGTGAGCGCCAGAATCTTTTGCGCAAGCGACTGCTCGACAACGCCCGTCCGCTGCGGTTCGTCAGTCGATGCAAACGTTGTGGTGCCTGGGCAAAACTGCTGTGCACTCGATACGCTTCGCATGCCGCTTTGTTTCAAATTAAAAACACTAATTTCAACGGTATTTCTGATTGGTTCCGAAGGCCAAGTTATGAAATGTGGGAGCTGGGAGAAATTGGGAAAGAAAACGGGTTGAAAAAGGAAATAAAACCGTTTTTGCTGGTAATATAAAAAACCAGGTTTTACCATGCCTAGCAATGTTTGTTTTGTTCATGCACGTTCTTCAATTGAAATCTTCAATGAACGAACGATTAATGAACGTGGGCGCATTGCGTTCAACAGTCGGGCGAAACATGCTCATGCCAAACACATCGCGCAACGTCACTAGAAACGGCGAATAGTCGGTGCGAACGAGCAACACTGTGAACGAGATGCCACGCGGGTATGTGCACAGCAGAGATGCTAGGTCCTCACGGCTAATCACCTGCAGAGCATCGAGCATCACAAACAGCTGAATCAACGGCAACCACCAAGTTTGTTTCAGCAGGCACGCTGCAACAGTGTCTAACTAACCATGATCCAACACAAATTGGAGGAAATGTTCTTAGTGTACAGTGTACTCATCGAAGAAAATGCATAAAAATGAGCGCACAGCAAAACCAACATTGGTTAGCCGATTCACAACGCGACTGATCATTGGTTTCGTGTCGGGTTTGACTGCCTGTAGCACAGCAGGTTGGCCAAAGCAGGCCGGCGCACAAACATTCTGCCAATTCGTAGCTGCATACGGTTGACCGGTCTGAAATAGAGAAATGAAGCTTCCAATGAGAAACATAGACACAAAACATGATTAGCGCAGTGGAACAGGCCTGACCATGACATAGTGCATCAGTTGTAGTTTGCCATAGAGCACTTGCACCTTGAACGCACCAACCAACGGCACACTTTTTCCTGCCAGCACGCACATGACGACCGTGCCAAAATGCGTGTAATCGTTTGCCTTGCACAGCCAATGCGATTGCAACGGCTCGTGATGCACCCGGGCTGGCACAATGAAAAAGCTGCCAGTGTGCTTGTTGTTGTTGTTGTTCACGTTCGAAAGTCGTCGTGTGGTCACCGGTTTTCTAGTGGTCGCCGCGTTCGCAGTCGCAATTTTGCGTTTGGTAGCGATTGGCTTGGCAATGTTTTCCATTTCAACAATGACTTCATCATCGTTGCTAGTGCCCGCACGATCGACAACACGGCTTGCACCACGTGTGCTCGTTGATCTTTTTCTTTTTCTCGCCATGTCCTATGCCTATCGCGGTTGCGAAGTTGAGCCCGGCAAAATCTTTCATGAACCCTGCCACCAGTAGGGTTGTTAAACAAAAATCAAAATTTTTTCTCAAAGAAAAGTGATTAAAAGAACAAAAATGCCGATTTTTTTAAATTCGAAAAATTTTCCTCTAATGTGCTCTGAAAACCTCAATTTTGGCACAATTTTTCGAAAGTTTAACAAAAATTTTCTTTGATATTACCTCGTAAAACCGTCAGCAGTCCATTTTGCGTCCCAAAGGTTGGCTTACCATTTCCGATGCAGATAAGGTGACGATTCGCCTCGCAATCTAAATTTGAGCGTCCGAGCTGCTCCGTTTGCAAGCGTTACGTTGTCTGGTTGCTGTTTCGTGTACTGCCGTGTAATTAGTGACGTTATGGGGGTCAGAACTAGGGTTAGGGAAAAAAATCCGGATTTTTTTTAAATTAAAAATTTTTTTTTGTTAAAAAAAAATTTTTTTACAAGTTAGGTTCGTTCGAAGCGTCTCGTCGAGCTGAGTTCATCAAGACTATTTTCAGAACGATCCGGAAAACTATAAGAGCGAAAATCGTGTTTTATTGAAATTATGTCCATTTCATAGAGGGAAAGTTGCATTTTCAACAGTAAAACAGGGCAATTTTTCACGTGTACTTGAATATTGAACCGTTCTTAGTGGTTCCTCTTTAGAAAATTACCAAAATTTGACTGTGTTCAAAAATTCCTGTTTGCTGTAGCTAAGTCGGCAACCCCTGTCGACCCGGTCGCCCCCCCCCCCCAAGACACTTACTTTCAGGTTCAACCAGCTATGCTATCTGCCACATGGCGAGAGCCCACTCTTCAAATCATCGTATCGAAAACACGTACCATGATTTCGCGATCACGTTGCGGGCAACTGACAGACGCAAGTTTAACACGTTAGTTTAGCTCAGCACGCAAGTTTTAACATGTGGCCATGTTATCGGGTATCTGAAAAACGGTCGTGTGATGTGGTATTAACCAACATCTCCGCTCCAATTGTTTAACAATATATCGCACAACTCCATTGTAGACCTATAACATACGCCAATCAACAAGATATCATGTTCATCTCATGGCCTACCGACTGAAAACAGGGGTCGAGATGGGGGGGGTGGGCACCCCCCCCCCAACCAAGTCGAAACCCCCCCCACCCGGGAAAACCCCCCCCCCCCAAATTTTGGTCAAAATACCCCCCCCCCTCTCGAATTTGGGGGGGCCAGACCCCCCCCTCCCAGATTTCGACCTTCCAAACCCCCCCCCCCCCCACCAAATCCTGACCGTCTGACCACCCCCCCTTTTGATTTTGACTTTCGATGGAGACATTTTCTCTTGTATATCTCTATATTTCTCTCATTTGTAGGTATCTATATTATATGCATGTTTGTATCTCAATATATATTGTATGTTTTTTTGTATACGTACCACTTTGTTATACATTTACCACTTTGTACGTCAATTTTTTCAATACTGTACTTCAATATCAAGTCTCACCCGTGCAGCGTGTCTCGTTCGTGTAGCTTTCAGATGTCCCGACCCGAACGAAAATCAAAGCAAAATGTATGACTAGAGACTAGAGAGAGGCCTTGACTGGATGCTGTGGTTTCTAGCACTTTTATTCAACAACTTTTGGTCCGACCCCCCCCCCCCCCTAGAATTTTCGGTCTCTCTCGGGAACCCACCCCCCCCCCCCCCAACCAAATCGACCCCTACTAGCCATTTTTTGCCCAGACAATGTCATCGTCAAGAAAAAATTTTGGTCCGACCCCCCCCCCTAGAATTTTCGGTCTCGCTCGGACCCCCCCCTAGAATTTTCGGTCTCACTCGGGAGCCCCCCCCCAACCAAGTCGACCCCCCCCCACCCGGGACGACCCCCCCCCCAAATTTGGGCGGACCCCCCCCCTCGGATTCGCCAAAAATCGGGCTCGACCCCTGACTGAAAAACATGTTCTAAGTTGCAAGAAAACGATTTCTGAAACGATATTTCAATTCAGTTAAGTCATTTCAACGCTAAAAATTGACTCTAGAAGTCATCCAAATCGAAAAACATGGAGTACGTCGGTCAAAATGACCAAATAATGACATTTACCTAAGCACACAAAGAAGTTGGGAAGAAAATTTGGTTTGAACTTTCAAAAAATTATGCCATAAATCGAATTTTCAGCAGTACCGTGGGCCCAAAAAAAATTTCGAAGGGGGGGGTATGGTACCGTGGGGGGGTGCCGACCAAAAAGTGAGGGGGGGGGGGTCCAACCTATGGCAACGTGGGTGGGACCCCCCCCAGGGGGGTCCCATGCAGTACCGTGGGCCCAAAAAAAATTTCGAGGGGGGGTATCAATCAATCAATCAATTTTATTTGTATGCCTCACGGCCAGTTCACATCAACACATTCACAAAACTTCCATTATGCAAAACAAACACAATTGATGTCACAAAAAAAAACCTGAAGAAACACAAGATTATTGATGAACTTGGTGAATGCATGAATGAAAGCCAGCAAAAAGTCGATGCAAACGAATGGGCAGATGACTGCCCGGGTATTCACACAAAGAAACAAAATCCACAAAATAAAACCAACCGTCGACAGTCAGAAACAATGAATGTTAAAAAAAAACGCGCAAACACAATTGAAGCTTGAGAGAAGAAACAAATAAAATAGCGCGATCACGAACCGACAACATCAGACAGCGCACAACGGCCACGATTGACATTCAGGCACGATTAAATTAAGCAAGAGAAAGCAAAATAAACACGGCACAGTTGCTTTTCTTTTCTTCATCGCAGTTTTTCTCTCTTGTTTTTTTCCTTTTTTTCTTTTTTTTTCTTTTTTTTGTTTTTTTGTTATTTTTTTGTTCATGGGCTCTTATTTTTCTTGTGCCATCCCAAATACAGCTAACAGCAAGTGATGAGCAACAGCAAGCAAGTAACAGTGCTAGTTAACAAAAAGAATGCCCTGAACACAAAAGCCACAAGAGCACACAGAAAAAACGCGAGATAAAAGAGCTGTGACATGGACACACACTTGCACCAGATACAAGAAAAAAGAAAACAACACGAAACGTCGCACAAAAGAGCACCTGTGATTCAAAACAAAAACGCAATCACATTCAGTTGAACATGTTTCAAAACAAAACAAAACAAAACAAAACAAAACAAAGAGTGCTGGCGGCTGGGCGGACTCTCCTGTCTATTGGTTTGGTACCGTGGGGGGGGGGGTGCCGACCAAAAAGTGAGGGGGGGGGGTCCAACCTATGGTAACGTGGGACCCCCCCCAGGGGGGTCCCATGGGGGGGGGTGCATTTTTTCAAAATTTTCTGTGGGGGGGGACCACCCCCCCACCCCCCCCATGATAATTTTTCCGTAAACTACAAAACTAAACCGGAGCTGGAGCTGATCCCTGATCCCAATGTTTCACCCCTTCAACAAAGCTGTCAATCAAGGCACTTTCACTTTGTTAAAAAGGCTTCACTTAGGATTAGGATTAGGAACCTACAACGACTTCATTAGGATTAGGATTGGGCTTAGGATTAGGAACCTACAACGACTTCATTGAAACCGAACTAAAACAACAAAACAGACTGTAAACTTGGCTTTGGTTTAGTAATGTAGGCAAAGCTAATTTTTCGCTTAAATTTTGAAGGAAAAACGCTAAATTTGCTGCAAAATCGTTGAAATTACAATGAAGATGGTCAAGTTATCATATATTCAGCTTATATTATGGACTTTATAGACAAAAAATCATGATTTTCGAAAAAAATTTTAGGGTGTGCAGAAAATTTTGGGGGGGGGGGGGTGTCCGCCAGACAAAATTTCATGGGGGGGGGGGGGGGGGGTGTCGGCCAAATTTTCGAGGGGGGGGGGGGTACGATGGGGGGGTGCCCGGTTTTAGGGGGGGGGGTGGCACGGTGCCCCCCCCCCCCCCCCCCCCCCCCGACGGTGTCGGGGGCGCTGGGGGGGGGGTGTACCCCCCACCCCCCCCCCCCCCGCCCACGGTACTGGTCCCATGGGGGGGGGTGCATTTTTTCAAAATTTTCTGTGCGGGCACCCCACCCCCCACCCCCCCCATTATAATTTTTCTATTAAATTTAGAACCAAAACCGCTAAAATTTGCTCCAAAATCGTTGAAATTACAATGAAGATGGTCAAGTTATCATATATTCAGCTTATATTATGGACTTTACAGACAAAAAATCATGATTTTCGAAAAAAATTTTAGGGTGTGCAAAAAATTTTGGGGGGGGGGGGGGGGTGTCCGCCAGACAAAATTTCATGGGGGGGGGGGGGGGGGGTGTCGGCCAAATTTTCGAGGGGGGGGGGTACGATGGGGGGGGGGGTGCCCGGTTTTTAGGGGGGGTGGCACGGTGCCCCCCACCCCCCACCCGACGGTCTCGGGTGCTCTGGGGGGGTGTACCCCCCCCCCCCCCCCCCCCCCCCCACGGTACTGATTTTCAGAGCAAAGTAAAAGAAAAATTTTTCAAATTTTTTTTTTTAAGTTTGAAAAAAAATCCAAATTTTTTTTAAAAAAACGAAAAAAAATAAAAAAAAATTTTCAAAGCCCCCAACCCTAGTCAGAACACAAGAAGAGGTATGGTAACGGTTTGGAAAAGAAATGAGGTCACCCAAACAAAATCTGGAAAGTTCCGCCATACGGGAGTCATTCGGGAGGCGATTGCACATCATCATATATTCAGCTTATATCATGGACTTTATAGACAAAAAATCATGATTTTCGAAAAAATTTTTAGGGTGTACGAAAAATTTTGGGGGGGTCTCCGCCAGACAAAATTTCATGGGGGGTGTGGGGGGGTGTCGGCCAAATTTTCGAGGGGGGGGTCCGATGGGGGGGGTGCCCGGTTTTAGGGGGGGGTGGCACGGAATCATAGACAAAAGACCGCACGTACCAAAAGACCGCACGTGCCAAAAGACCGCAAGACCAAAATACCGCAGATTGGTGTGGAACCAAAATACCGCACGTGCCAAAAGACCGCACGAGCATTTAGAAAGTCGGTTCCGCTTTCTGTTTCGATTTTACAATTGCATCAAGCAACATTCGTATCATTTCTTGTGATAAATTGTGTTGTTTTCGTTTGTTCATTGTTCGAGTTTCACTTTTACGCAACAAAAATGTTTTTCTTGGTTCAGTGGATTTGGAACACGGCCAAATAGCGTTTTCGGGGTTCAGTAGATTTGGAACACGGCCAAATAGTAAAAATGATTGTGGACACAGCCTTTAAAACTCACTTTTGTTTGATAATTTCTCATGGATTATCAAAATTGGCTGAGGGAATCGTGAGCTAGGCGACGTTTTCTGTTGGCAGTCTGCGCGTTTCACCGTGTTTGTCTTGTGTGTGCACCAACCTGTCACGCAACTCTACCGGCGATGTGCTCAACCGATTTCAACGAAGTACGGCTCAATCAACTCAGAAGAACACCGGCGACACGATGTTGTGTCGCTTGTGGTTAGTTCCGATCGTTTTTTTTTCAAAAACCAAAGAAGTCCAAAATCACCATAAATTTGTGTTTTGTCGTTTTCCACACTTTCTTTATTGCAAAGAAACCGAGGTTGAATTAAACAACAACCAACAATCATATCACCGTGTTCCCGCTGCTCTGCTGAGTTGATTGAGTCATGGATCATGAAAATTGGCTGGGAGAATCGTGAGCTGGGCGACATTTTCTGTTTCACCGTGTGTGTCGCGCGCGCCGACCTGTCACGACCCGACGTAGTGCTTCGGGTTGCGGTTGGGCGCGTTCGAAAGCGTATTTGATGCGCAATAATGCAAGCCCAAAAAACTCGGTGACTTTAAAAGTTTTCCCAAAAAGTTTACATTTGCTAAAAAAATGACATTGTACTTCATTTTTGACTTTTGAGATATTTTACAATTTTTCCTTTCGCAAACCATTGCGTCTTCGTTCCTTTACCGTTTGAGCTCATCGATGGCTCATCGTATCCCGGTTCACGAGTACTTTATTGGCATATGTTGCCCAAAGAATTCGTTTTGTTTTCATGGAGAAAAGTGAAGCAACGTCTTTGCAACGAGTGCGCGCGCGTGTGACATATTTTTTACGACTGTTTTTTTCTTATAAAAACTGAACTTTATTTGCCGAGTTATACATGTGCGTGTAGCCTGGAAGCTGGCCTTTCGATCGACACCAACCACAGCTCGAGGGGCTCTATATTGCGAAATAAAATCTGGGTAACACTGCTGCTGCATTGAAAATCTGCTGCAACGATGACCGCCGAAAGTCTGTCACCCAACTTCTCGAGCTGTGCACAATACCACAAGCTGCGGTTGGGTGTGTTCCAAAACTCACAAAATATAATTTTCCATTTCTATTGCAGTGGTAATAAAGAACAACATTTTTTTTATTGCGCGTCAATCGAGGTTGAATGGAACTAAAACCATCCATAAACGACGCGTCATCATGTTCCAGGTGCTCTGCTAATTTGATTGAGCCATGTATTGCCAAAATCGGCCAAGGAAATCGTGATCTGAACGACGTTATGTGTTCGTTGCTTGTGCTTCACGAGATGTGCCTTGTGCGCCGACCTGTCACGCGACTCTGCCGGCGCTGTGCTCGGCCGATTTCATGGATCGACGGCTCAATCAATGATTTTTGTGGAATAAAAAAGAATAGGAAGACAAAATAAACATAAAAAACATATCATAATCACGTACGCAGTGAATAATTTTGGTGCGGTCTTTTGGCACGTGCGGTATTTTGGTTTGATAGCATCTGCGGTCCTTTCGTCACAAAAAATCTCAAATCTGCGGTCTTTTGGCACGTGCGGTCTTTTGTCCGCAACCCGTGGCACGGCACCCCTATGTGGCCATGTTATCGGGTCTCTGAAAAACGGTCGTGTGATGTGGTATTAACCAACATCTCCGCTCCAATTGTTTAACAATATATCGCACAACTCCATTGTAGACCTATAACATACGCCAATCAACAAAATATCATGTTCATCTCATGGCCTACCGACTGAAAAAACATGTTCTAAGTTGCAAGAAAACGATTTCTGAAACGATATTTCAATTCAGTTAAGTCATTTCAACGCTAAAAATTGACTCTAGAAGTCATCCAAATCGAAAAACATGGAGTACGTCGGTCAAAATGACCAAATAATGACATGTACCTAAGCACACAAAGAAGTTGGGAAGAAAATTTGGTTTGAACTTTCAAAAAATTATGCCATAAATCGAATTTTCAGAGCAAAGTAGAAGAAAAATTTTTCAAATTTTTTTTAAGTTTGAAAAAAAAAATCCAAATTTTTTTTAAAAAAAAAACGAAAAAAAAATAAAAAATTTTTTTTTTCAAAGCCCCTAACCCTAGGCCGGCCCCCCCAGCCCCCCCCCCTAGAACAACTATGTCCCCCCCCCCCCCCCCCCCATCCCCCCCGAAATTTTTTCGCTTAAATTTTAAAGGAAAAACGCTAAATTTAGCTGCAAAATCTTTAAAATTGCAATGAAGATGGTCACGTTAACATCTATTCAGCTTATATTATAGACTTTCTATAAAAAAAACCAGGATTTTCTAAAAAAATTTTTGGGTGGGCAGAAAATTTTGGGGGGGGGGGTCTCCGCCAGACAAAATTTCATGGGGGGTGTGGGGGGGGTGTCGGCCAAATTTTCGAGGGGGGGGGGGTCCGATGTAGGGTTGTTAAACAAAAATGAAAATTTTTTTTTTTTAAAAAAAGTGATTAAAAAAAAACAAAAATGCCGATTTTTTTTTAAAAAAAAAAATTCGAAAAATTTTCCTCTAATATGCTCTGAAAACCTCAATTTTGGCACAATTTTTCGAAAGTTCAACAAAAATTTTCTTTGATTATACCTCGTAAAACCTTTAGCAGTCGATTTTGGGCCGTTTTACCGACTGATTTTAGGCTTCGACAACATCTGCGATGAAGTTTTTGAGCGTCCCAAAGCTTAGCCTACCATTTCCGATGCAGATAAGGTGACGATTCGCATCGCAGAGCGTCCGATTGCGCTCGCTGCTCCGTTTGCAAGCGCTACGTTGTCTGGTTGCTGCTTCGTGTCGTGTCGTCGCGACACCATCAGAAGAATTGATCGAATTTCAAGGCGGTATGTTTGTCTTCACTTTAGCATTAGCTTAGCTGGGGACAATTAGTGACGTTTTGGAGGTCAAAACACAAGAAGAGGCATGGTGACGGTTTGGAAAAGGGGTAATTGAGGTCACCAAAACAAAATCTGCAAAGTTCCGCCATACGGGAGTCATTCGGGAGGCGCTTGCATATCATATGTGGTTCTTCGGACTCCCTGATTGATTTAGCACAACTTTGATTTTTGAAATTTTTTTTAAAAAAAAATTTTTTTTCAAAAAAACAAAAATGACGATTTTTGTTTTTTTTAACAACCCTAGTCCGATGGGGGGGGGGTGCCCCGCCCAGTTTTAAGTGAGGGGGGGGTGGCACGCGTGCCCCCCCCACCTGGGTACTAGTCTAGGGTTGTTAAATAAAAAAAAATCGTCATTTTTGTTTTTTTTTTTTTAAAAAGAATTTTTTTTTAAAAAAAACAATTTCAAAGAGCAAAGTTGTGCTAAATCAATCAGGGAGTCCGAAGAACCACATATGATATGCAAGCGCCTCCCGAATGACACCCGTATGGCGGAACTTTGCAGATTTTGTTTTGGTGACCTCAATTACCCCTTTTCCAAACCGTCACCATGCCTCTTCTTGTGTTTTGACCTCCAAAACGTCACTAATTGTCCCCAGCTAAGCTAATGCTGAAGTGAAGACAAACATACCGCCTTGAAATTCGATCAATTCTTCTGATGGTGTCGCGACGACACGACACGAAGCAGCAACCAGACAACGTAGCGCTTGCAAACGGTGCAGCGAGCACAATCGGACGCTCTGCGAGGCTAATCGTCACCTTATCTGCATCGGAAATGGTAGGCTAAGCTTTGGGACGCTCAAAAACTTCATCGCAGATGTTGTCGAAGCCTAAAATCAGTCGGTAAAACGGCCCAAAATCGACTGCTAAAGGTTTTACGAGGTATAATCAAAGAAAATTTTTGTTGAACTTTCGAAAAATTGTGCCAAAATTGAGGTTTTCAGAGCATATTAGAGGAAAATTTTTCGAATTTTTTTTTTTAAAAAAAATCGGCATTTTTGTTTTTTTTTTAATCACTTTTTTTTAAAAAAAAAATTTCATTTTTGTTTAACAACCCTACCCACCCCCCCACCCGACGGTCTCTGGTGCTCTGGGGGCAGTACCGTGGGCCCAAAAAAAATTTCGAGGGGGGGGGTATGGTACCGTGGGGGGGGTGCCGACCAAAAAGTGAGGGGGGGGGGGTCCAACCTATGGTAACGTGGGACCCCCCCCCAGGGGGGTCCCATGGGGGGGGGGGGCCAGTTTTCAAAATTGTCTGTGCGGGGGGGGGTCGACCCCACCCCCCCCCCATGATAATTTTTCGCTTAAATTTTGAAGGAAAAAACGCTAAATTTTGCTGCAAAATCGTTGAAATTACAATGAAGATGGTCAAGTTATCATATATTCAGCTTATATTATGGACTTTATAGACAAAAAATCATGATTTTCGAAAAAAATTTTAGGTGTGCAGAAAATTTGGGGGGGGTGTCCGCCAGACAAAATTTCATGGGGGGGGGGGGGGGGGTGTCGGCCAAATTTTCGAGGGGGGGGTACGATGGGGGGGGGGTGCCCGGTTTTAGGGGGGGGGTGGCACGGGGGCGCGGCGCCCCCCCCCCCCCCCCCCCACCCGACGGTCTCGGGTGCTCTGGGGGTGTACCCCCCACCCCCCCCCCCGCCCACGGTACTGTCTGGGGGGGGTGTACCCCCCCCCCCCCCCCCCCGCCCACGGTACTGATCAAATGTAGTTCTTCGAACTCCCGGGTTGATTTAGCACAACTTTGATTTTTGAAATTTTAAAAAAGAAGCAAAAATGACGATTTTTGTTTTTTAACAACCCTAGGGGAACCCCCACGGCCCCACCCCCATCTTGATCCCTGTTTTTAAGGGCCAGAACAGCCTTATTCAGTTCCAAAAGTGCAACATTCGAATTCAGCGCGTCAGCTTCAGCGCGGTTCGAATGGGCACCAATTTTTGTCGACCATCAGGTTTTCCTCCGGCATTGACGACATTGGTTTCTTCTCTTTTTTTATTTAACCAGTTTTTTGGAACGTTGGATTCATTGGATTGTCATTGACCCGAGGAGCCGAGTTACAAAAATTGGCGGACGAAATGGCAGATACGGGTGTTTTATCGTTCGTTCGTGGCATTGACATGTCGCGATATGATTTTTCGGTGTGTTTTTTTGTTATCACTTATGAGTTATGTATGACTGGTCTGAAATCTTGTCTGAACGTTCAATGTTTATATCAAATCATTCCCATCCGTGACTGAAGCGCTTGAGCATGATGTGTACCTCAAAACTTTTTGCTTTTTAGAATCAAGCTTTTCCACCAGCTGCGGCGCAAATGAGCGGTTTACGCTGGCTGAAGTTGAACCGAACTGGAATTGAGCGAGTATGATGACACGTGTCGTTTGGGTGTTTTGATTTGTCATATTGACTGTGTCAGTTTTGGGGTTTCCACGATATGTGTCGACCACCGCGATATGTGTCGTATTCGTATAACATCGATATTGTGGCAGATTACTTTTATTTTCGTTTTTCTCATGCAAACAAAACCTCTCATCTCGAATGGAAGGTTATGCGGAGGGAGCAATGTCAAATAGGCAAAAAAACAGTGCGTTCGCGTATCGTGGCCCGTGGGCGTGGCAACTGCAATCAGCTCAGCTTTAGCATCTTCATTGTTTAAATGTTGCAATTCGTGAAAAATAAATACAGGTGCCAGATGAGTTGTCTAACATGCGAGATATCGAGCACTTGCAAATGGTCAGAAATCATCTGACGTCCGTTCATGGAGAGCTCTCAGATTTGCCTTGCCTTCGATCGGTGATCGTTCGCAGGAATCAGGTTTGTTGGTCAATCAATGAAGACTGTTACTGTGACTGTCGTGACATTGAGTGGGGGGTACAATTTCGGCCCGAAGAATTCCGGCCCTGTGAATTTTCGCCAGCACGAACAATAAACCGCACGAAGTGATTTTTTATAATAAAGTATCGATGTTCACATGTTACAGTGGATTTTCAATAATGTTTGTCTTATTGATTTTTTTGGAAAGAGGAACCTTTTTTCAAAATAATAAATGAAAACATTTTTTCATCACGAATCAGGATTTGCGAACCATCAGTTATCAACTGATTTTTGTTTGTAGTGTGTTTTGTCCTTCTTGGTATTATTTCTGCATTCTGTGACTTGCGTGATCTGGCTGGTTTGCATTTTCATTATTTCAGACGTTTATTTTTGGTGTCTCAAAAAATAAATGTCTTTCAGACAAATTTCGCTGGGTGGGGTGTCAAGCAAATTTCGAGGGAAGGAGGAGGAAACACTAGTGCAGAAACACAAGTCATTATGTTCAATTTGCTGGAACAAAAAATACAAACCTCCGGTATAATTCTGCACGGCTAACAAAGCTTCAAACTAGCTGTATGAATTTATTTATTCGCGTCGTGAATATCTATATTTTATTGCCAAAAAATAACTTCGTGTGGTTTAATATTGTTCGTGCTGGCGAAAATTCATCGGGCCGGAATTCTTCAGGCCGGAATTTCGCAGGCCGAAATAGTACACGAGCCCATTGAGTGCATCACTGTTGTTGTCATTCAAAAGTGTTTGAAATGAATCGTAAGATGTAATGTTTCAGTTGCCACTTGTTGCAGATCAAAACGGCGGGCATTCCGAGCGACATATTTGGCATGAAAGACTTGACGATCATCGATTTCAGCCACAACTCTCTCAAGGATGTGCCACCGAGCGTTGAGCGTGCCAAAGGGGCCATTGTGCTCAATCTCAGTCACAACGCCATTGAACAAATACCCAGTCAGGTCGGCAGTGCTGTTGTCTGTTCACTTGCCGTTTGCTCTTCAATCTTTTCATTTCACTTTAGAACGAATTTCGGTGCGTTTGAACAAAAGAAGCTGACTGGTTGAATCATTACATTGACGCTCTATTTCTTGTATCTGTTGGCGATCGAAGGCCAGATTATTACATTGTCTGGCAACGGAAAGATTTTTTGTTCGAGTGCTGACTGCTGATGTCTCTGTGTCACTGTTAAACCTTGATCTTTTGTTGCTCTTTCAGGTGTTCACCAATCTTGTCGACTTGCTGCATCTTGACGTTAGTTACAATCGGCTGAGTTCAGTAGCGCCACAGATTCGCCGAATGACCGAGCTGAAAACCTTGAACTTGAGCGGCAACCCGCTGAGCAGTTTCCAGTTGAAGCAGCTGCCTTCGATGACGCATCTGCGTGTGCTGCGCATGCGAGCGACCGAACGCAATGGAGACAACATGCCGCCGACGTTGGACAACTTGCAGAACTTGCAGGTGCCACGCGCTGCAAATGTTCTAATCGCAGTTTTGTAATTTTTTGTGAGCTTTCATTCTTGATTGTCGACTCGAGTCTCCACTTCGCTTGTTGGTTGCTGGATTACATTGATTCAGCCTCAGTGTCTGATCTGATTTTAAATTTTTTTTTGCAGGACGTTGACTTGTCGCAGAACCAGCTGACACGTGTGCCTGATGCGCTCTTTAAACTAAAGAACCTCCGCAAACTGAATTTATCGGATAATCAAATCACAGAAATCAAAGCGTATATTATTGAGCCAAGCTATTGGGAGAAACTGGAAGTGTTGAATGTGTCCCGCAACGAGCTGCATTCACTGCCAGACGCGCTCACTCGTATGACAAAGCTGAAAATGCTGCTCGCTAACAACAATCACATTGATTTCCAAGGTGCCACAAATAGAAATAAAATCATTTGGTTTTTTTGCGATGCTTTTTGCCCAATTCTTTGTATAAAACCTTCACTCACCACACAGGGCGTTTTCTCAACTTCAATGTGCAGTCATCAGTAGCGATCGATGCTCACTGATTTTGTGTGCTTTCGCAGGCATCCCGGGCGGCATCGGAAAGCTCATCCAACTGGAGGTGCTGCAACTCGCTTACAATCGTCTTGAACTCGTACCCGAGGGGCTGAGTCGTTGCGTGAAATTGAAACGCCTCAAGCTGAACAACAACCGATTGGTGACGGTGCCCGATGGAATACATCTGCTGTCGGATCTTGCGGAAATGGACGTTAGAAACAATCCGAATTTGGTGATGCCGCCGAAACCGTCCGAGAAAAAGAAGCAGCTTGCGTTCTACAACATCGACTTCTCGTTGGAGAACCAAATGAAAATGGCCGGCCAGAGTCCGACAAGCAGCATTGGCTCGAGTCCACTTGGGTTGGTTTGCTATCAGTCGGGCCGGGTTGAAGCGGCAGCAAGAGACGGACAACACATCCCTTGGTGATCACTCCTTTGGGCCTCAGATCTCAGCCACCCGTTTGGAGCAACCAATAAGTGTGCGTTATGAATGCTCTTTTGAAAACAAACATCTTGTCTTCCAGACACGCCGGTGCAAAAGATCCGGTGGCGCGAAAAATGCAGTTTTTGCGACGGAGACGTGGCTGCGCTGACGCAGACGATGATCAGAAGAAAATACTGCAGGGTTGGATTTGGTTTTTTGATTTCTTGAATTGGCCAATGTTTGTTTCTCCTGCTGTGTTGCAAAACTAAACGGCACGCACGCCACATACAGATGCAGCTCGAGTTTCCTTTCTTCCAGTGCAACAGTGCACCAGAGAAGAAGCAGACTGCCGTGGTTTGATTGACAGACCCCTTGTCTTGCTGTCTGTGAGTAACAATACAGCAGTGTTGTTGTTGCACTGACGCATCAGATGATAATGCTGGTGCGCTAGCTGTCAGCCTCCATGCAAGCTTCATTTTCTGACACATGCCATGCTGTTTAGCCATGCGTTGCGCATCTGCAATGTGTGTATGCTCTCTCTCACGGATGTTCACCTTTTGTCGAGCAAGGCTGAAAAACGCAATTTTCGAGCTGTGTGAGCTTGGTTGCCTCATCCATTTGTCACTTGTGAATGAACATGCGTGTTTTTTATTGATTACCATGCTGCAATGTCACTAAGCGCGCTGCGTAATCTGTGCGGCCGCATGTTTCAACCAAAACAAATATTCCATCAAAACATTTGACAAAAAGAAAGACTTCCCATTCAAAGTTAACAAACTTATACGCGCTGATTCCAACGTGCACATTAAGCTTGGTAATTGTGTCTTTCTTGGACAAACAATCCGTTTTGCCAGAATCTGCACGGAGTTGGACGACTTCGTGCGGGAAGTTCGCGTTCTTTTGAGAACCTTGATTCAAAACGGCTTTCAAAAATCGTCGGTATCCAAAACCATTCATAGATTGCTCCATCGCCATCATGATCTCCTGCATCACTTTGAATCAAACTATCAAGCATTTTGTGACTTTGCATAAAAGAATATTTGACTATCATTAATTTGCTAATTTTGACTGGTGCCATAATTTAAAAACGTGGACAACAAGGTTTGATCGATATTGTATTGTTTTGTTCATTTTCTTTTCATTTACTGAGCCTAGTTCTCAAGCTTTCATGACTGAAGTGGTTCGAGAGGGGCGCATCACTGATGAGGCCACCCCTCTTCTGTATATGATGTTGGCCAGGCCGAAATGCAGAGAACCACCATACAAATTGGTTGATTTGAAAAAAGCGCATCTCGTATCAAATACTTCAGCGTTTCTCTTCGAGATCATTTTATGTCTGTCCTGATTTTTGATTACTCAATGTGGTTGTTCATGTTTATTTTCACCTTTTTCAGTTTTTTGTCGATTTTTTGCGTCAATTGACGTAAAAGTTTTGCGATTTTTTTCGACGCAAAAGGTCAAAAATTTTTGCGTCAGTGAGCCCAAATATTTTTGCGTTAATATGACACCAATCTAAATCGAACGAATAACGTTAACGAAACAACATTTCGGCGCAATTCAAAGCTGTGTTTTAACACTTGACGTTGACAACCACTGCTGTGCAGAAACAATACTTATTCGGAATCCAGGCACCTTATGGCTTTCGTTTCAAGCTTACGTGACAAAAAAAATATTAGATACTAGCCAAGAGGACTATAAAGGCGCGTTTAGCAATTAGTTTTTTTGTGCGTACGCACGGACACGACACGTAAAAAATGGCCACGCGATTTAGAACTCGTGTCGTGTGTGCTATCTTAATGCATTACGGACACGATTAGTTTGCGCACGGGATTTAGAACGACGTTTGTGCGTACGGACGAAAAACTAAATGGTGTTTCCGCCTTAAGTGGACAGTCGGCTTAAAATTAGCAGTGTTTGACAATTTGTATTTGTTGTTCAGAGTGGTGACACGGTGAGTGGTGTTTTTGACACCGAACTATGATTTCTGGCAAGAAAACTAAATTTCTGAAGATAAAATTTTGTTAAAGCTTGTGTCAGCACTCAGCAGTGCTGAAAATGAAGTGAAAAATTCATGATGTAAGTCTCATGTTTTGCTCGGAAGCCGATACTGATTGACTTGAATGATTCAATGAAAATATATCAAATTGGTAACTTCTTTTGAAGCAATTTTTGAAAAAAGGTTCTGACAACGCATTATGCCTTTCCAATTTTTAGATGTTTGTGACACCCATTCAGATGTAAAAACAATGAGAAACGCAGCGAACATGAAGCTCTTTTCGGATAAGAGCTAGGCGGAAGTATGAAACTTGCTACGGTCAAAACAACAAAATATTGTAACATCGAACCGTTGTCAACAAAACACTGAACAATCTGGAATATGAACGATGAATCAATCAGCTGACCATTTTATTTGCATGATCGGCATTGTCAGACAAATTGCTGTTTCTCCAGGCATGACCGAAGTAGCCAAAGAGCGGCGATCGGCAGAGGAGGCGTGGCTCGAGGAAAAGTCGAGGCGGCCAAAACGGTGGGATGAAGCGCTCGAGAAGCCAAACGTCGACTACACGTTCGTCGTTTTATTTATTGATTTTTAACAGTCAATGTTGATGTTTTAGAATCCTATTTGGTTTCCGCTTCAGAGAAATTTTTGACGAGGAAACAGGCCGTGAGCCTGGCGTAACCGTGTGGGAGATTGAGAATTTCATTCCGAATCTTCTGGAAAGCGCTTTTCACGGACATTTCTATGAAGGTAAGTTAAGTTGCGGTGGTGAATCATTTTGCCCAGGATCAGATATTTTTCTGAGCAATGACAGTGACCTGACACTACAAGGCTACACTGCAGGCGACGCCTACATCATCCTGCACACCGTACAAGACGACAGCAGCAATCTGTCCTGGCAGATTTATTTTTGGATCGGCGAAAAAGCGACACTCGACAAGAAGGCGTGCTCAGCGATACACGCAGTGAATCTGCGCAATTTCCTTGGCGCCACGTGCAGGTGACACAGCGAGCATGACTGCGCTGACACAGCTGGCCGAAGCAATGCGTCATGACAGCAACAGTGTCCCGTGAGTGGCTGCTTGACCCAACGTGCTCCTGCTTTTTCAGAACAATCCGCGAGGAGATGAATGACGAATCGGATGAATTCATTGAGTTGTTTGGTGGTGAGCTGGTTTATGTCGAGGGCGAACGCACGAACACTGGATTCTTCACCGTTGAACAGGTGCGACCAATGAGGCAAACGTGTGTGCCGTTGCGCCTATTATTTTTTTTGTGCTACGCACGGACACGACACGTAAAAAATGGCCACGCGATTTAGAAATCGTGTCGTGTGTGCTATCTTAATGAGCATGACGGACACGCTTAGTTGTTTCAGTTGTTTCAGTTGCTGTGAAGTCAGTCACTGTGTCCGATGCACATGCAGATGCAATACCCCCGGCGTCTGTACCGCATCGTTGAAATCGGTGCGCAACTGCACGTTGAGCCGGTGATCGTGTCGGTCGAGTCGTTGGACCCAAGATTTGTGTTCCTCTTTGACGCCGGCACCACGATCTACGTTTGGTGTGGCCGAAAGTGCAAAGGAGTGCTGCGCTCAAAGACACGCCTGCTCGCGGAGAAAATGAACAAATTTGAACGAAAGGGTTTGCCACATCTCAGGTTTTGTGTATTGATTGATTTTTACATGAACTCAAGTGTTTAGATATTGACTCACTGATTGGTTTAAGGAGCTTCGATGCAGTTATAAATATCGCATGAATGAACCGTTTAGTTTTTTATGCCATTATACGAATTCGTGTAACCAAATTCGTTTCAGGCAAATCTGAAATCGACATGGTCGCTCAGTCTCTCGAGCCGGAAGAATTCTGGCTGTCCTTGGCGGGCCAACCAGAGAAGCCGTCTGACATGCCAATCGTCGAGCATGTGCCGTCCGATTTTCTCCCCCAACGGCCGAAACTTTTCGAGCTTCGCCTTGGCATGGGCTATCTGGAGTTGCCGCAGTTGGAACTGAGGAACGGGGTGCTGAAGCAAGCGCTGCTGAACACGAGATCAGTGTACATCCTGGACTGCCACAGTGATTTGTTCCTGTGGGTCGGCAAGGCGTCCACGAGGCTCGTCCGTGCTGCCGGACACAAACTCGCCAATGAACTGTTTGCCATGGTCAATCGGCCGGAGCACGCCAGGCTCAATCGCGTCACCGAAGCATCGGAGACCATGGTTCGTTCCGGTTGTTTCTCTCTCACTCTCGCATTTACGAGTGCCAATGAAAACTGAGCAGCATTGATTTGCTTCAAGTGAACTACGGTCAGTTTTCACAAAATGTTTCAGGTTTTCAAATCGAAATTTGCCGGTTGGGACGATGTGATTGCGGTGGACTTTACTCGCACAGCGGACTCGGTGCAAAGGCGTGGCGTCGACTTGAAAGTGATCATGGAAAAAGACAAAATGAAAACAGACCTTGCCGCATTGTTCTTGGAAAGACAGCAGGTTGCGTTTTTTGTTTATTTCAATCTGGATTCGGTCAATCACCACTAAGTTAGCAAGCTCTTATTATTGAAACCTCAAGCACAGCGCACTTATTAGTTGCAATGTAACATCGCTGTTGTTGTGTGGTTTGTGTAGGTAATGTCGGATGAAGAAGGCGACCAATTGCTGGAGGAATGCAATGAAGACCTTGAGTTGATGGAGCCGTTCGTCTTGGAGGGAAAGAAATTCGTCCGCTTACCTGACAATGAATTTGGTAAACGAGTTCTTTTTGTTTCAGCTCTTCTAAATCAACACAGATGTTCACCCTAGTTTTTTCGTTTGTAGGCACATTTTTCTCGGGCGACTGTTACGTGTTCCTGTGTCGATATTGGGTGCCTGCTGAGGGGGATGAAGAGGGACACGATGATGAGACAGCACCCAAAGACGATGGAAATGCTGATGCTAATGAGGTGATCGAATGAAGCACTTTTACAACTGTAACCAATTGTAGGTCACTCCTGTCACTGAATTGCACGCCATGATTGGTGTGCAACAGGTTAAATCAACATGACAACTTTATCAAAGCAATTCATTGCGTACCGATTGTTGTTCCCACCTGTTATTGCGTTGGTTCATGTGTTTTAGGCTTCACCAGCAACTGACGACTTTCAATGCGTCGTGTATTTTTGGCAAGGCCGCGAGGCTAGCAACATGGGATGGCTAACATTCACGTTCAGCTTGCAAAAGAAATTTGAGGCACTGTTCAAGGTGTGGCTTGAACAAATTCTCATTCACCAACTCATTCAACTCATTACATTCATTAGCAACAAGTGTCGCACGAAAAATGCACATTTATTAAGGGGTGCCTAACTTTTTTTATTACCCATTTTACCATGGTTTCCGGCTCCTACAGATTGAATATATACAGGGTTTTATTTCTGCGGACACGTGTTTGTTTCTGTGTGTTTTCCATTCTCGAATTTTTTCGGTTTGCGTTTGTCGGCTTGTATTTCATTTTCTCATTTATTTTTAGATGATTTCATAACTTTTACTTTTTCGACTCCATGACACTTTTCCCCAATTTTTAGGATAAACTGGAAGTGGTGCGCATGTACCAGCAACAGGAGAACCACAAGTTTCTGTCGCACTTCAAGAAGCGTTTCGTGATTCGCAGAGGTCGCCGTCATCTGCAATTCATGACCGGCATGCCAACTGGTCAGTTGAATTGCAGTTCTGTTTGAGAATTACGGACACTTGCAAACGCAGTTTGACACCGGAGGCGTTGAAGTTATTAAGAGTTCGGTCAGTGGTATGATGACGAGTGAATATGCAGGCGGTTTCGCGGAGCTGTTTCACGTGCGAGCGAACGGCTCGAGCATTTGCACACGAACAATTCAAGTGGACTGCAAAGCGAGCTCGCTCATGTCTGCGTTCTGCTTTATATTCTGTGCACCATACAGATATACGGACGATGACAGTAAGCAGATGAGAAGACGTTCTTTGAATTTTTCACAAATGCTTGATTGTTGAATTTTGGTGCTCCAATTCAAATTCAACAGGTTTGTTTGATTACTATTGCAGCCATTACCATTACTGTTGCAGCGATATCAGTCTGTAGTGGCAGCGTTGCCATGTTTTGTTAGTAAACTTGAGCACTTGTCAGACACGATCGGCCGTATTTACGTGTGGGTCGGCAAGAAGCACCGTGCGTCCGACAAGGACGTTGCAGTTGACGTTGCGAAATCGCTGCTGTCTCGTGAGAACATGCCGTTTGAGTTGGTGAACGAGCACGAGGAACCAGAGCGATTCTGGGAAATAATGCCCGCTGGGAGGGGCCAGTATGAACAGGACGGCGACTTTATGCAGTACACCAGACTGTTCCGATGCACGAATGAACGCGGCTATTTTGCGGTCTCCGAAAAAACGGTCGACTTTTGTCAGGTCTGCGATGCGTATTTTGCAATTCATAGATATCCAAGTGGATGCGTTTTGTCCACTTTACACGTTGCGCTTTTCTACGTGTACAGGATGACCTGCAAGACGACGACATCATGATTCTCGACAACGGAGAGCAGGTGTACATCTGGCTGGGGGGAAAGGCGAGCGAGGTGGAGGTGAAACTGGCCTACAAAGCAGCGCAGGTCAGCACTGAGCCCATCACATTGCACTGCACTGCCGTTGTTTCCGACTGCCAATTCCTCTTTCCTTGCAGGTCTACATCCAGCACATGCGTCTGAAGCAGCCGGATCGACCACGGAAATTATTATGCACCCTGAAAACTAAAGAACCGCAACGATTCCGAAAGTGTTTTCACGCCTGGGGCAAGCATAAACAGCCGGCCGGTGGAACATAACACTCGCCAATTCTACAAAAGAAATTGTTTTCCACGTTGTCACAAGCATCAGCACTCAACCGATTAGCTTT
>JASANC010002473.1:0-10468 GCA_030248135.1 Theristus sp. LFF4_11 | reverse complement strand
ACAAAGTGTCTGTGCGTGTGTGTGTGGCACTTTTTTGCAATTTGAATTGGCGCCCTTTTTTGCTACTTAAGAAAACTCCATCTCAATTTCCTTAACCTATTTTTTATTAATGCCAGGGCCAGTTGAGATTGTTTTCTCAAAACGCCGACGTCCCTCTTCATAGCTGGAGTCATCATGATACTCTTTGGTCAACAGAGACAGTTCAGCGCAGCATAGGCAAATGGAAGCGTGGCTGATCAAAACTTGATGATCGACTGGGAAAGATGTAACAAAACCGTCTTTGAAAAAAAATTGAACTTTTTTGTTTTTAAAAATCGGGTTGCAAAAGGCACATCGACATCGGCATCGCAAGTTGCACTTTGGACTCAAAACAAGTAAATTTCATTGAAATTGATACTCCATGTTTCATTTTCAAATTGATACTCCATGGTTAAGAGCGGTAATTTCAACGTAACGCACGATGGGCAACTCGCAATTGTTGCTGCTCAAAACTTGACGAGCGACTGCGAAAGATGTAACAAAACCGTCTCTGAAAAAAGTTAGTCTTTTAATTGGGTCGAAATGGTATTTATCATTCATTTTCACTTTGCAAAATCTTTGGGTCATGTTGGGGTAAACGGGTAAAAAGAAGCAATGACTGCAAAACGAAATTATAAACGTCACTTTTTTGTTTCTTCTGTAACATCCCCGACAGTCTCGCATGGGACAGTCTCGCAAACACACCATCTAAGGTACCACACTCGCAAACACACCATCTAATGTACCACACGCACTCCCGCATTAAAACGCACTTTCGCATTAACACACGCAGTCTCTCACATTCACTGGCACCCATGTGCAAAACATGCACCCGACAGTCTCGCATGGGACAGTCTCGCAAACACACCATCTAAGGTACCACACTCGCAAACACACCATCTAATGTACCACACGCACTCCCGCATTAAAACGCACTTTCGCATTAACACACGCAGTCTCTCACATTCACTGGCACCCATGTGCAAAACATGCACAAAACATCGCGCTAACGCGCACAGTGTAATATTACTCGCACGGTGTAATATCACTGTATACACACACTCACTGGCATGCCTACGCTTGACGCAATCTTGCAATCTCCAGCTTTGTGCTTAGCTCTACGGCAGCTCTATGGCACCATCGCATTTTTTAGATAAATTTTTGATCGCACAAACGCATAAACAAAATGTTTTCATTCTTCTTCTTTAGAAAAATGTTCTTTTTTTTCTAGATAACCGCGTGAATTCGACAAACGCACGCCGACAAAATGCACCAAACCTTTGGCCAAGACGCCCGCCCGCCGTCAGAACGCATGTTTTTAACGCATGTTTTTTTTATTTGTGATCCAAATTCTTTTAAAATGTTTGTTGTTGTATGTATGTCTTTTCATTTTTATTTTGTCTAAAATTTTGATATAAAACGTGTTTCATTTGTGTTTTTTGTTATTCGCAGTTGTTATTCGCAGTATATTTTTTTTATCGGGCGCTTCGCAAATAAAAGTTTTTGAATAGAATTTTTGTATTGTTGCAATGAATCTCCCGCAGCAATAGGTAGGCCTTGTCACACTTCTATTCATTTTCACTTTAGAAAAAAGGCTTGGCTTATGTTAGGGTAACCGGGTAAAAGAAGCATTAGCTTTTTAAAACGGGTATTTTTTAATGAAAAAAACGTTTATTTTTATGTTTTTTATTCAATCTTACTTAACTTACAAAAAGGCTTGACTTAGGTTAGGGTGAACGGGTATAATAGCAAAATCATAAACTTCGCATTTTCACTTTGCAAAAAAGGCTTGGCTTAGGTAAACGGGTAAAAGAAGCATTAGCTTTTTAAAACGGGTAATTGAAAAAAAACGTTAATTTTTATGTTTTTATTCAATCTTACTTCACATATAAAAAGGCTTGACTTAGGGTTAACGGGGAAAAATAGCAAAGTCATAAACTTCGCATTTTCACTTTACAAAAAAAGCCTGGCTTAGGTAAACGGGTAAAAAAGCATTAGCTTTTTAAAACGGGTAAATGAAAAAAGTTAGTTTTTATATTTTTTATTCAATTTTACTTCACTTACAAAAAGGCTTGCCTTCGGTTAGGGTAAACGGGTAAAAATAGCAAAATCACAAACTTCGCATTTTTTAGTTATTTAAATACATTAAAAATATTGTATTGTAAGCGACTTCACGGCAGCACAAGGTACATAAACTTCGCATTTTCACTTTGCAAAAAAGGCTTGGCTTAGGTAAACGGGTAAAAGAAGCATTAGCTTTTTAAAACGGGTAATTGAAAAAAACGTTAATTTTTATGTTTTTATTCAATCTTACTTCACATATAAAAAGGCTTGACTTAGGGTTAACGGGAAAAAATAGCAAAGTCATAAACTTCGCATTTTCACTTTACAAAAAAGGCTTGGCTTAGGTAAACGGGTAAAAAAGCATTAGCTTTTTAAAACGGGTAAATGAAAAAAGTTAGTTTTTATATTTTTTATTCAATTTTACTTCACTTACAAAAAGGCTTGCCTTCGGTTAGGGTAAACGGGTAAAAATAGCAAAATCACAAACTTCGCATTTTTTAGTTATTTAAATACATTAAAAATATTGTATTGTAAGCGACTTCACGGCAGCACAAGGTAAATTTTTTTCAGAGTTATTATTCAATAAACGTTACTGTTTTTTTTTCTTTCTAAGTCAATGCCACTTCACCAAAAAGGCTTGGCATTGATTAAGCCACATACGCTCGGGTCAATTGGCTAGTCTATATTATTAAATTTACAAAGTGTCTGTCTGTGCGTGTGTGCGTGGCACTTTTTTGCAATTTGAATTGGCGCCCATTTTTGCCATTTAAGAAAACTCCATCTCAATTTCCTTAACCTACTTTTTTAATTAATGCCAGTTGAGATTGTTTTCTCAAAACGTCTCTCTTCATAGCTGGAGTCATCATGATACTCTTTGGTCAACAGAGACAGTTCAGCGCAGCATAGGCAAATGGAAGCGTGGCTGATCAAAACTTGATGATCTACTGGGAAAGACGTAACAAAACCGTCTTTGAAAAAAGTTTGAACTTTTTTGTTTTTAAAAATCGGGTTGCAAAATGCACATCAACATCGGCATTGCAAGTTGCACTTTGTATTCAAAACAAGTAAATTTCATTGAAATTGATACTCCATGTTTCATTTTCAAATTGATAATCCATGGTTATGAGCGATAATTTCAACGTAACGCACGATGGGCAACTGGCAATTGTTGCTGCTCAAAACTTGACGAGCGACTGCGAAAGATGTAACAAAACCGTCTTTGAAAAAAGTTAGTTTTTTAATTGGGTCGAAATGGTATTTTCCATTCATTTTCACTTTGCAAAATGTTTGGGTCATGTTGGGGTATTTTATATATAAACGGGTAAAAAGAAGCAATGACTGCAAAACGAAATTGTAAACGTCACTTTTTTGTTTCTTCTATTCATTTTCACTTTAGTAAAAAGGCTTGGCTTATGTTAGGGTTATCGGGTAAACTTTTTAAAACGGGTAATTTTTAATGAAAAAAACGTTAATTTTTATATTTTTTATTCAATCTTACTTAACTTACAAAAAGGCTTGACTTAGGTTGGGGTGAACGGGTAAAAATAGCAAAATCATAAACTTCGCATTTTCACTTTGCAAAAAAGGCTTGGCTTAGGTAAACGGGTAAAAGAAGCATTAGCTTTTTAAAACGGGTAATTGAAAAAAAAAAGTTAATTTTTATGTTTTTTATTCAATCTTACTTCACATACAAAAAGGCTTGACTTAGGTTAGGGTGAACGGGGAAAAATAGCAAAATCATAAACTTCGCATTTTCACTTTACAAAAAAGGCTTGGCTTAGGTAAACGGGTAAAAAAAGCATTAGCTTTTTAAAACGGGTAAATGAAAAAAAACGTTAGTTTTTATATTTTTTTATTCAATTTTCCTTCACTTACAAAAAGGCTTGCCTTCGGTTAGGGTGAACGGGTAAAAATAGCAAAATCATAAACTTCGCATTTTTTACTTATTTAAATACATTAAAAAAATACTGTATTGTAGGCGACTTCACGGCAGCACAAGGTAAATTTTCTTCAGGGTTATTATTCAGTAAACGTTACTGTTTTTTCTTTCTAAGTCACTGCCACTTCACCAAAAAGGCTTGGCATTGATTAAGCCACATACGCTCGGGTCAATAGGCTAGTGTGCCGTGAAATTTGTTAACACTTTTTGGAAAGTCTTGTGGCCCACAAAAATTATTCTTCCTAAAAATGTTTTGGTTGTGTATTAAGCTTTGTTGGCTTGAAAACTTGTTTTCCTTTGTGCTTGACACTTAAAAAAGTATATCGAATAAACAACTATTAATACAAAAGTGCTGCTGAACTAAGGAAAAACGCTCCGGATTGCATCAAGTCAGATCTTGGAATTAAAGTGCCGAAACCTGCCAGATTTAAGTGGGATTGATAATATAAGGTTACCCCAGCTAATCTTCACCTGTTCTCAGGTCCTCTTTAAATTCCGTTCATGTTCTTTTCATTTTCCTTTATCAGTGTCTTTGTGTGTTAACAGGTGTAACTTGTGATTTCAGAAAGAAAGGCGTTGATAAATGGCGGAATTGACACAGTTGGTTGTGAACTGCTTGGGTCGTCCCATCCAACTGGGCATGCTGTACGATTGCAGATCCGATCAGCCAATACCGGGTTGGTTTATCCAAATTTTCATAGATTTACCTTAAACCATTCCGTTCGACCATATATTTTTTTAAATACAATTCTTCAAATCGAGACTGCGTATCAAATAACTGTGGTTTCAGGGATAACTCTGTGGGACAGAGAGACGTTGGAGAAACATAAAGACACCAGGGCGACGGGCGGCACAAAGTTTGACGTCACCATTGAAGACAGCTTTGAAAAGAAGTCCGCACTGCTTGACATTCAGGCGTCACTAAAGCTGAGTGTGCTCGGTGGACTGGTGACCATCGACGGGTTAGTTTGGCAGCGTTCGCAAATTTTGTAGAACCGATACTCAAGGTTGTCGAGATTGTGCCAAAATCAGTCTCAGTTCCCATACAAGGGCCAAAACATCTAATCAGAAGTACCGTAAAGTCTTGCATATAAGGTTCCTCCCACTTATAAGACCCCCACCCAAAAGTGGGCGGAGTGTCACACGGCGGGAAACCAAAAAATTCAAAATTTTCACATGGTCGAAAACCTACTCCGTTTATAAGGCCCGGAATTCCTAATGTTCGCTTTATAAGACCTCCTTCCACTTATAAGGCTGTCACACAAAATTCCACTTTTTTTAGAAATTTTTGATTTTCAAATTTATATAAGGAGACCTTATATGCAAGACTTTACGGTACTTAAAGTACAGGGTGATCAAATAAAAATTAAAAATGTGAACGGTTGATCGTCTGTAACTGTACTGTAACAACGTTTTAGCTAAAACGACAAATCGAAAAAGTTTCGTATGCATTTGTTGTATTGAAATGTCAGCTAAAACGATCAACACCATTAGTCACAGCAGAACAGAACAGACAATTGAAACTTTGATTTCGCGTGTGTGACTTCCACGCAACATCAGCCAAACGGGCACAAGTTGTGTGGGAGCGACCAACGCACCCATTTTAATACCCACATTACTTTTATAATTGTAAATTTTGATTTTTTTAGTTGTGCTAAAATGTGTTTTAGTTTTTTCAAATTACCTTCAACAAGCACTTGGAGTGAGCAGCACTGTAAAATCAGCCAGGAAAAAATGAATAGGGCAAGGAAATGCAGTTTGGTACTGAACTGGCTAATGTCACACAACTTGCGACAAATTTCAGCCATTAATCCAAGTATGAATCCAAGTTTCTGCCAAATCCGTGATATAGCTTTCCGGAAAGTTCCCGCCCTTTACATGGACTGGCTCTTACTGCTTTTTTTAAAGCCACGCTTAAAAGAATCGTAATAATAAGCTTTTAGCCAATTTTCACACTTTAATTCAGCATTCATTTTCCTGACAAAAATGGACATGATTTTCAGTAAAAGAAGTACAGGGTGGGCCAAAAAAAAGGTTCCATTTCCAAACTGCTGTCACTGGCTGGTGTTTCAATATTATGAGCTGAAATTTTCAGCACTGATAAAACATGCGTTGCCATTTTACTGACAAAATTTTTTTTTCCGATATATAATTCCTAGCGCTCACTGTGGCAGATTTTCTAAAAAGCTCGAAAAATCAACAAATTGACTGAAATGAGTGCAAGAAAAAATTAGTATCAAGATGCGTGATTCAATTTTGAAACTGTTGCGAAGGTGACAAATTGGTCTTTTTGGATACCCGTGATAGTTCAAATCATGCGCTCAGAATGGAAAGGTCTCACACTTAAATTGCATTTGAGCACCTCGAGCGAAATTCTAATGTTTCACAACGAACTCGAGTCAGCAGCCATGCGACTGCGACAGAAAGAGTTGTTCAGTTGATTTTTTGTTTTCTGTGTTGCTCTGTCTGTTAATTTGTTTCTTTTGAAAAGTTTTCCTGCGGTTTGAATAAAAACAGTGTTTCAGTTTCAGTTTTCTGCAGTTTCGTCACGGTTAAAAGTGGACAGCAGAACAACGGGTCTGGTGTGCTATCTGGTGGGAGCAATCTGAAAGTTTTTCTGCAGTGACTCGCCAGTTTCGCGTAAAATTCCATCCAGCCGCTGCCGGACGACAAACCTTGATGATGATTTGGATGTCTATGAGCAATGATTCGTTGTTAAATTCTTGGTTAAAAATCCGTTTTTTTGAAAATTTGAGAATTTTTAAACATTGTGCTGTAAAACTGAATCTACTTGACCAAACTGAATAAAAATTTTGTCAGAAAAATGGCATCACATGTTTTATCAATGCTGAAAATTTCAGCTCATAATATTGAAATACCAGCCAGTGACAGCAGTTTGAAAATGGAACCTTTTTTTTGGCCCACCCTGTATTAGTAAAAAACCGGTTTTCATTTTCGGAAAGTGTTTTCCGTAAGAAGCGCTGTTATTTCCGAAATAAAACTCGCTCCGTCCGATGTCATCGCTACATGCATAAAGCTCCATGTCACGTATAATCTGTATCCAGTTCGGCAAAAACTGCAGTTCTGCGAAATACCTCGATGACAAACGAACGTCAGCGACTCAAGCGCGCGTCACGTTGGCCTATCAGTGTAACACGTTCTTTGAGCAGCTGACCATGAATCAGCTGGCTGTCGGCAACATCCAGTATCCGGACGTGTTCGACAACGGCATTGCGACGCACGTCGTCACCGCTGTCGAGTATGGTGCGAACGCGTACTTTGTGTTCAATCGACAGACGCACACGAGCGATGAAAAACGACAAATCGAAGGCACTTGTAAGGTTCGTTGAGCGACTATAGTCGCCCTGGATAAGTTGTTATATTACAGTGTAGCTGATTGTTGCCTGAAACGTCAGGTTCAAAATAAATTGGAATGGATATTTTCTGTTTTTTTGGCTTTGTGATTTCTGTGCGTCTGTTTTGCGTGGGCAGACACCCAGACAGTGAGATTTTCAACGGAAAAATCTTGATTGTGATTTATGAGATGAAGACAAATCAAAAACAGCAGTTTCCATAGCAAAAAGCTTCCTTTTGTTCTGAAAAAGAACGACGGCGACGACGAAAATTGAAACTGAATTCGCTGTAAAATATAAGGTGTCGAAAATCATCTCTAATTTTCGTCAATTTAGATTCGAACTCGTCAAACAAATCGTTTCTCAACAGTTTATTCAACCGCAAACCAGCCAAATTCAAACACTCAAAAGCACATTTTCAGTCTGCTAAAATAATTTTCACGAATGAAATTTCCCTAATTTTCCGTCGTTCCAAAACAACCAAAAACACGATAAAGCACATAAGAAAACCCTTATCTCATTTTACATCCGTTACGGTTCCTGCGACAATAGACACAAGAAAAAAGGGACACACAGACGCATCGCTGGCTTTTGAAAAGACTAAGAAAAACCCATCATGATTCGATCTTTCAAAAAACTGTGCTTCACGTTCATGAAACAACATCGCTTATGCGACATAAAGTGCTTTTGTCTGCAGCTCACATATCATAAACAAGACTTTCCCATTAAAAATCTCACTGTTTTTCCACGCAAAACAAACGAACAAAAACCCAAAAAAAGAAAATACATATTCCAATTTCTTTTTTGAACCTGATGTTTCAGACAACCAATCAGCGAATACCACAACTTATCCAGGACCAATCCAACAGTCAATATGGTAGATTCGTATACAGTGTGAAAAACTGCAATGCACAGCGGCTGTTTTGTGAAATAGAAAATTGACCACTCTTCTGTGTTCATTGCTACACGAACGGGGCAGTTTGGCCTGAACCAAGCGAGCATAGCCAACCGTCTGCAACTGCACAGGCCGTGATCGACAAGATCCCATCACTCAGCGCTGATGTGGACGTCCAGTTGACCATGAACGAGCAAGAGTTTGAAGAAGTCAACCAGTTTTCGTGCACGTACCACGGCGACGTGATGACGCCGAGCAATCCGACCACATTCAAGGATGCGGTTGCGTTGTATCAGAAGCTGCCAGAACTAATTCGCTCGACTGCTGTAACGCCCGGCGACGTGTACGGTATACCGAAGAAGGTTGTGCATTCATGTGTCTACAGTTTGAACATATTAAAGCGCGCAAAGCTTCATTATGATAATATCTCCCAGCCGCCGCATCCGTATTGCTCATGCGCATGCACCGACCTCAACAAAAACCCTTTCACCACGCTTAGTTTCTTAAAAAGGCTTGGCTTAGGTTAAGTTAGGTTTTGCTTAAGATTAGGCTCAGGTTTGGTTGTGGGTTTTGGTCCGTTTTTAGCAATGTCTGACAACATCCAATTTTCGAGCGTGTGTTAACTGGAGCAGAATATTTTAAAACGTGCTAACCTTTTAGTGAGGTCAGAAAATACCTGCAGGACTAAAAATACTACGGTTTTGCGTAAAACAAATTAGAAGACACTTTCTAGGGGTTTCCAGGACACTGAAAATGGTAGGATGAGGCCCCGATTTGCAGACTCCGCATCCAGTTGTCAGATTCGACTCCTACTAGCCAATTGACCCGTGCCTACGGCACGGTTAGCTGTTGAATACAACTGTTTTTTTGAATGGAGTTTAGCCTTTTGACCTTGCCCACGACCCGGACTAAACATGCATTGCATTTTCATTTTGAGCTGCTTTAACCGGTTGTTGTTGATTAACCATAGAAATGATCGTTCATTCTTGAAGCACTCGATGCTCCTACTTTTTTTGAAAATCACAGTATTTTCAGTTTTAAGGCGCGCTTTTTTGTCAACAATATGAAAAACAATCTTTTTTAATCACAACAAACAACTGACGTTCTCTTTTAAAGAATCAAAATTAATTCTCATTTATTAGCTTTTTCAATGTCGCTGTCATTCCCGTTAAAAATTGATCGATTATATGTGGACCATTCCACTGCTTCGCCATCGATCGTGGCCACATCTTTGTTGATGCTGCAATCTATTCCTTGTGGAACTGGAATTTCTTGTCGATGGAGTGTAAATGACGAAAAAACATTTTTTCTGAATACACATTGCAAAACCCTTATCTGACCCAACCCTTATAGTGTGTAAAAGATGAAAAAAGACTACTGAATAATTGTTGCAAAACGCCAGCTTTTGTTTTGAAACTTTTTTCCCGCTTACTCTAACCTAAGCCAAGCCTTTTAGAGTTTAAATGACGACAAATGCACACCTTTTTTGAAGACCCGTTGCGAAACGGCTGCTTTGTTGGTAAGTTCACTTCTTTTGCCCGCCTACCCTAACCTAAGCTTTTTTCATAGAATGGAAAAGACAAAACGCAACACTTTACTTAATACCCGTAGCAAAACACCCGATTTTGTTTGGTATGCTTACTTCTTTTCCGCGCTTGCATTAATCTAAGCCAGGCCTTTTTGATTGAGTGTTAGTAACAAAAAGCAACACTTTTCTGAGTACCCATTGTGAAACGGTCGCTTTTGTTTTGCTATTTAGCTTCTTTCAACCCGTTTACCCTAACATAAGCGACTCATTTCAGTTTACAATCGAGTTCTTGCAATTCTTACGATTGTCTCGCTTGTCGTTGTTGCACTTCAGCGTTCCAGATCGAGACGGTTTTTATTTCATCTTTTGCAGTCGATTATAAAATTTTAAGCACCAAAATTGCTATTTGTCTATTGTATGTAAGTTGTTTGTTGCCAATGAGCAAAAGGTATCATGATGACGAAGTTATGTAGAATGACGATTAAAATGGAGTAAGAACATCGTCATTAGAAAATGGAGTAAAGTTTTTAGCAGATGATGACTTAAATAGCAAAACAGGCGCTCAAACTGAAAAAATACTTTAGAACCGAGAACCGAAAATGTGAACAGACTTACTTAATCAGTCAGCTCACACAGTAACTATCTTAGTATTATAGATGACCTCTTTAGAG
>JASANC010002472.1:0-51134 GCA_030248135.1 Theristus sp. LFF4_11 | reverse complement strand
AGTGTCAGTCAATGTCAAAAATGATTTTTTATAGCTCTGTTTCGCTGATTTTGCAATCGTTGAGAAATTTTTGTCCAAACCAATTGCTGATTTTGCTGCTCCCGTTTGTTCTCGGTTAGTTAAGTTAAAAATTTCAAAGAGCAAGAACGGGTATCACTAGCGCTCGATGGCCAAAAAAATGAAATTTTGATATTTTGGCCTAAAACGATACTACTAAGTGTCCTGAGTAAGCGCACAAAATTTTTCGGCCAAAGACCCACCATAACCCGAGTTATGGCCATTTTATGTGTTGGCCGACGGGCGCCGGTGACTCCGGCGACGAATTGCATTTTTTAGGTTTTTAAAGCAATTTTACGCAAATCCGATGTGACCACGTGAAAGGGGAGAGCAAACTAAATCAGATCCACTATTTTTTGACTAAATTTAGCAAATTTTTAGTTCTGCCCTGAAATTCTGGCGTGTGCGATAGAGATTTAAAACAAATCGCCAGGCTCTTACGGTTTCAGACAATTTCACAACAACAGAAAGATAGCCCAAATTCAGGGCTTTACGGTGATGCAAAAATCGGGCCCAGTTATTGTTTTTTTGCCATTTTAAAAAATAGTTTTCCGCAGGTCTGGTGGCCAAAAATGTCGAAAAAACGGCTTTTTTGCCATATTTTCCTGACTCTTGTCTGCCAGGGTCAACGCATTCTGCTCGAAACTTGCTGACGTGACCTTCTGCTATTACTCTGAGTAAGTTTGATTTTCTAAATGACCCAATGGAAACTCCATCCAAGCAAAAATATGGCTGTTTTTCGACTGATTTTGGCCGAAAATCACGTGACTACCGGCTGTTACCACTGATACTGAGAACTATGGAGTTGTTATGTTGGTAGAAAGTTAGGCTACCTTTTTGGCTACAATGCGGTACTCAGGTTGTGACCAGTCACTGGATTGCTGAGTTTGTAAAGGCTTTATTTGGCTTCACCAAATGTGGCAAATATAGCCAAAAATGGTATTTTTACGCAGCTTTTAATGTGTCTGTGTACCCATATAAGCTCTACCTGCGTGAAACTCGCTGTTGTGTAACTCTCATGTCTGATACTCTGAGTGATTTGACAACAAGCTAAAGACTAAAGACAAGCCTTTTAGCAAAAATATTGCTGTTTTCTGCCGTTTTTTGGTGAAATTCACGTGGTTGCAGAGAGTGCTAGTCTGTTGCCACCGATCCTGAAAACCATGAACAGTATCAAAGTTGCAGCAAGTTAGTTTGCATATCTGCCTCTAAACTGTGATTAGTTCCGTGCTTTTTATAATTTAAGTTGTTACAATGAGTTATTTATTAGTGTACTTTTTACTTACCCAAGTGTTTCTCTAACTTTTTTCGTGCCCACTGTGGCACAAACGACCGAAATGGCATTTTGCACAAGATGTGATGTTTCTGATAACATTTGTTTGAAATCTCAAGAAATTTGCGCAATCCTTACTGATGTGGCTCTCTAGTATGGTCTGAACCATGTAGACAACCAACTCATAAGAAGCGCGTTCAAACAAAATATGGCCGGTTTTGGGCGAAATTATCACCTGGTTACCATAATGACCGGTGCTTTGCCACAAATCCAAAGAGCTTCAGTCATATTGTTAAAAAAGATATGTATAGTGGTCACAAATTAGTCCACATGCCAGGATAATAAACGTTGTGCCTAAACATCGCAGATATCGCTCTGATTACCGTGGCTGCCGCCTGCCTCCTCTGCTTGGCCATCGTCAATCGAAGCATCTGGAAACAAGCACTTCAGTGCTGCTATGGAGGTTTTTGCTCAATTCAAATGCCGAGAGAAACATTGCTGTCAAAGTTGCCGCCACACACAGAACGAACTCACGACCAGCGGCAGGCGCGTACACATGGTTGATTTAGTGTGATTTCAACAGCTCAAATGTGTTCTTGTAACAACAACGACGTGAACATTTTTGAAACATCTTACTTTCGACACTTATTTGCAGTTTGTTGCAGTTTATTCTTTCTAACATGTCACTCACAATGTTTTTTTACACGCACAAACGACACTGACAGAAACCCGCACTCTTTTACGTACGGCAGAACGTATGCTTCTAGCACGAAAATAAATGCATTTGATCTTTTTTTATTACAACAGCTGTGAACCTGTGCGTTTTCCAGATCACAATCAACAACCACTAGTTCAGTAGCTTGGAAGGCACTAAAATCACAGAAGCTGTACGTCAGTCAGCAAGGAACGAACAGCGTACATGTCTTGATTTTCGCCTCGCCACATTACACGAGGGAAAAATCAGTTTATTTATGAGCATACTAGTCATTTGTTAGGGATGAACTCAGTGGGTACCATTTCTAGACAGAGATGTATCCTAGTTCCAAAAACAAAACCATGTTCACAGTTTTGGGTACCAGTGATAACAAACCGGGATTTTTGCAAATGAAACTGATAACCGATAACAAACTCAAATCCATATGCAAAATGCCATTTTGGTCGTTTTTTTGCTACAATGGGTACAAACTAAGCACAGTTTAGAGCCAGATATGCAACCTAGCTTGCTGCAACTTTGATAATGTTTATGGTTTTCAGGATCGGTGGCAACAGACGAGCACTCTCGGCAACCACGTGAATTTCACCAAAAAACGGCAGAAAACAGCAATATTTTTGCTAAAAGGCTTGTCTTTAGTCTTTAGCTTGTTGTCAAATCACTCAGAGTATAAGTGAGAGTTACACAACAGCGAGTTTCACGCAGGTAGAGCTTATATGGGCACACAGACACATTAAAATATGCGTAAAACACCATTTTTGGCTATATTTGCCACATTTGGTGAAGCAAATAAAGCCTTTACAAACTCAGCAATCCATTTGTGACTGGTCACAACCTGAGTACCGCATTGTAGCCAAAAAGGTAGCCTAACTTTCTACCAACATAACAATCTCCATAGTTCTCAGTATCAGTGGTAACAACCGGTAGTCACGTGATTTTCGGCCAAAATCAGTCGAAAAACAGCCATATTTTTGCTTGGATGGAGTTTCCATTGGGTCATTTAGAAAATCAAACTTACTCAGGGTACAGCAGAAGGTCACGTCAGCAAGTTTCGAGCAGAATGCGTTGACCCTGGCAGACAAGAGTCAGGAAAATATGGCAAAAAAGCCGTTTTTTCGACATTTTTGGCCACCAGGCCGGCGGAAAACTATTTTAAAATGGCAAAAAAACAATAACTGGGCCCGATTTTTGCATCACCGTAAAGCCCAGAATTTGGGCTATCTTTCTGTTATTGTGAAATTGTCTGAAACCGTCAGAGCCTGGCGTTTTTTTTAAATCTCTGTCGTACACGCCAGAATTTCAGGGCAGAACTAAAAATTTGCTAAATTTAGTCAAAAAATAGTGGATCTGATTTAGTTTGTTCTCCTCTTTCACGTGGTCACCTCGGATTTGCGTAAAATTGCTTTAAAAGCTAAAAAAATGCAATTCGTCGCCGGAGTCACCGGCGCCCGTCGGCCAGCACATAAAATGGCCATAGCTCGGGTTACGGTAGGTATTTGGCCGAAAAATTTTGTGCGCTTACTCAGGACACTTAGTAGGATCGTTTTAGCCCAAAATGTCAAAATTCCATTTTTTGGCCATCGAGCGCCCCATATGGCATTTCATACCGCTCTTATATGTGCAAGACGTTTTAAACTTTGTTAAAGGCAAGTCGTCCTCGTTAGATTTTTCTGGATGACTGAAATTGTTCAAACGTGACTTGATTGTTTGACAATTTCATTTTTCAAAGTCCCTAAGTTTGACCCAAAGAGGTCCGTTTTTATTTTACAGAACTGGCTGGAATCGATACCCGTTTATTTGCACAATCCCATTTGTGTATTTTATAGTAAGCCCGCTTTTGCACATAATGTTTTCTTAAACAATATGATTTCAGTTTCTGCTGTTTCTGTTGCAAATTTGTGTTCACCACAATTTTGCTTTTTGAAAGTCACAAAATTTTAGTTAAAGTCTTGAAAAAATTGCTGTTTGTTTAGGGCTCTCACAATCGATCTACCTGTTTCATTTTGCTTTGATCGAATGTTCCGCATCATCGTTACCCGTGTATTTGGTTCAGAAAAAAATATGGGATTCAATTATTATTCACAGGAAACCACTTTTGTATGAAAAAATTCAAAAGTCAGTTTCGTTTCTGTTGGTTTTTCAAAGTCGCAAATTCGTTTTATTGGGACACCCGTTTTTCCAATTCTTGCTATCGATTTCGATTATAATCGGCTCTTTGGAGCAATTCGTCCACACATTGTAATCTCATCTTTTTACATCCCTACCAATCAACCTGACTATTGCGACGGAACGTTGATGACAGAACTGAATGAATCATGATGACTCGTTGTTGAAAACCAAAAGAGAGAAAATGATTCGCATAGAAAAACTGCTAAAAAGTGATAGCACCATTTTGATTTCGCTACCTTAAATAGCAAAAAGTTAAACAGACAGACAAAGTATTTTTTTAGTACAGTAGATATAGAAGACTAGCAAATTGACCGTGCCTACGGCACGGTTAGCTGTCTATAATACTAAGATAGTAAGGAGTGTGTCTGTCTGTCTGTGTGTCTGTCCAACTTTTTGCTATTTGAGGTCATTTTTTTTATTTTCGTCATTAATTTTTTATAACAATGATGAGCACAATGTCATGCTTTTTTCAAGATCATTCGATATGATCATCATGTCCATATTCACTCTCACTGCCTATCAAAACACTGCTGATCCACAACAGTCTTCAGTGCTGATCATAAATTTTTTTTTCACTTTTTTTCAAACGTTGTTTTGTGGTAAATAGCGATTTGGTTTGTTTAAGAGACGCAAAGCTTAAAATTATTAAAAACAATTATCCAACTTTGATTTAAAAAGCAGTGAAAATTACGTGGCTATTCAGACAACTGAATTTAAAATTGTTGAAGGAATCAGCAAAACTGGTGCCGAATTGACGTTCTATAATCTATTTTGTGCAAAGAAAAATGGGTCGTTACAATAAAAAACTGCAATTAGGAACGGCTTCATTTAATCAAATAAATACGGAAACACTGAACGATCAATAGTCGTTGAATTAAAATGATTGTGGTTGACAGCTAAATAGCCAAAATTAGAAATCGCAGGATGGAAATGGTTGTTTTGATGTGAGTGAAAAAAATATTATGAATTTCAAACAAGCAAAATAGAAGTGCAAAACGTTTTTCTCAAACATAAGTAAGGTAAATTCCAAATGGCAGAAAAAAGTGCTTTGTTTCTTCAAAAAATTCTTATGAAAAATAGAAAGTTTTCAGAAAATAAATTAGAATGGCGTTAAAAAAACTGGAACATGTTTGCCTTGAATAGTCGAAAAATGTGCGGGTACAGAGGTGGCAAGGACTTTGAAGTGCTCTGCATCAATCGAATTACACTGTACAATAATAATTAACAAGAATGGCAGTTAATTGTTGCTGAACAAACAGTCTAAACAGGTTCCACAACAAATACAGTAGATAGCAGCATCAACAAAGACGTGACCAAGATCGATAGCAAATCAGTGGAACAGTCCACACATAATCGGTCATTTTTAAACGGGAATGACAGTTGAAAGTTGCTGATCAAAAGTGCTTTATACTTTTAACGGGTATGACAGTGGAATGCAACTCACTAAAAAGATTGCTTTTTGAACGGGATGATTTTTGTTGATCATACATGATTGTTTTTGTTACACTGAGCAGGAATGCCAATGAAAAAAAGCTGACTAAAGCAGCTTGCTTTTTAACCTTTTAATATTTAAACGGGTATCAGCTGATTGTTGCTGATCAAACAACATTGTTTTTTATGTTTCTAATGGGAATGGCAGTTGCACGACAAATTACAAAATTCAAAAAGCTAATAAAAGAAAAAGATTTCTTTATATTTTGAACGGGAATGGCTGTTAATTGTGGCTGAAGAAAAAAGATTGATTTTTATACCTTAAACGGGAATGACAGTTGAAAGTTGCTGATCAAAAGTGTTTTATACTTTTAACGGGTATGACAACTCACTAAAAAGATTGCTTTTTGAACGAAATGATTGTTGTTGATCATACATGATTGTTTTTGTTATACTGAGCAGAAATGACAGTGAAAAAAGCTGACTAAAGCAGCTTGCTTTTTAACCTTTTAGTATTTAAACAGGTATCAGTTGATTGTTGCTGATCAAACAACATTGTTTTTTTATGTTTCTAATGGGATTGGCAGTTGCACGACAAATTACAAATATCAAAAAGCCAATAAAACAAGAAGATTTTTGATATGAACGGGAATGGCTGTTAATTGTGGCTGAAGAAAAAAGATTGATTTTCATACCTTAAACGGGAATTACAGTGGAATGCAGCTGATAAACGAAGATTGAACCAACAAGTTAGCGACATTGAAGAAGCTAATAAAAAAGGATCGTTTTGATATTTCAAACGGGAATGGCAGTTGTTTGTTGCTGATTAAAAAGAATATTACGATGAATGGAAAACAGGTTCTCATCAAAATGTTGGCGAGTTTGTAAGAATAATATCTGTAGCTTTGATTGATGCTGAAACCAGCGTTAACCAAACCACACAGTAATAAGTCTTATGGTGACTATGTCAGGTTATGATCGACAGCAATAAAATTAGCAAAGCACGTTGCTTGAAAAAAAGCAGTGCTTATCAAAAAACACAGACAAAAGCAGTAAAAATACTGAGATTCAAAAAAAGCAAACGCACGAAGTGCTGAAAATGAACAATTGTTGATATCGTAAATCAATAACAGTCGGTTGAAGCAACTCAAAAACAAAATGCAATGAATTTTTTTATCCAGGTCGTGGGCACGGGTCAAACAGCAAAAAACCACTCAAAAATAATAATTGTATTTATCAGCTAACCGTGCCGTAGGCACGGGTCAATTTGCTAGTAACTACAATTATTATTTTTAAGTGGATTTTCGCTTTTTGACCTTGCCCATGATCCGGACTAAAAATGCATTGCATTTTGATTTTGAGCTGCTTCAACCGACTGTTGTTGATTTACCATGAAATGAACGTTCATTTTTAAAGCACTCGTATCCGTCGATGCTTCTACTTTTTGAGAATCATAGCATTTCAGTTGTTTTTGAAAACAGTGTTTTTTGTCAAGTATGTGATTTTGCTGATTTTATTGCTGTCGATTCAATCGTAGCCTGATTTAGTCACCGTATCACTTATTACTGTGTGGCTTCGTTAATGCTGCTTCAGCATCATTCAGAGCCACAGATACTATTTCTCAACTTGCCAATCATTTTGATAAAAACCGCTGCTTTTTAATTCAAGCGTAAATATTCTTTGATCTGCAAGCAACTGTAGCAACACAATCATGACTGCATTGTCATTCAAAATATGAAAAACAATCTTTTTTAATCAGCAACAAACAACTGCAATTTAAAGTATCACGATAAACTCTGATTTGTTACCTTCTTGAAAGTCGCTTAATTGTAGTTTCATTCTTCTTTGTATTCCACTGTCATTCCCGTTTAAAGTATCAAAAAACAATGTTCTTTGATCAGCGACAATTAACAGCCATTTCCCTCAAAATATCAAAATCAATCTTGTTTTGTTAGCTTTTCCATGTCGTAAAATGTCGTTCAACTACCAAATGCTATTCCCGTTCAAAATATTAAAAAATCATTCCCGTTTAAGGCATCAGAAAACAATTTTTTGATGATGAGCGACAATTAACAGTCATTCCCGCTCAAAGCATCAAAAATCAATCTTTGCTATTCCTGTTCAAAAAAAATTAAAAAAAAACATGTCGTTTGATCAGCAACAATCAGCTGATACCGGTTTAAAATATTAAAAAAAAATTGAAAGCCATCTGATTCAGTTAGCAGCATTTCGCTGTCATTTTTGTTCGGCATAACAAAAACAATCTTGTATGATCAGCAACAACTATCCCGTTCAAAAAGCAATATTTTAAGCTTCTTAGTGAGTTGCATTCTGCTGTCTTGACCGTTAAAAGTATGATAAAACAATTTTTGATCAGGAACACACAACTGCTTCGTTCAAAATTCCCGTTCAAAATATTTAAAAAACCTTTTCTGATCAGAATCATTCAACTGTTACACTCGTTAAAAAATTGATCGATTGTACAGTGTATGTGGACCGTTCCACTGCTTGCTTCGCCGTCGATTATGGCCACATCTTTGTTGATGCTGCAATCCATATCTTGTGGAACTACAGTCTATTTTTTTGTTCAGAAACAATCAAATACTTCTTGTTAGCTATTGTAATTCGATTGAACTTCTACCTTTTCGTGTAAAGGAGGCGGAGTAATGTTGAATGATGTATGGAAAAGCCGCACAGCTGAAAAGATGTGTCGCGCCCGAACGTTGTTCGAATACGATATAAAATAAAATTATTTAGTGAGGAAAGATTCTGATTAGCTTTTTCACCAATTTTTTGCAAGAATACTGTATCAAATGATTTGCTTAATATGGTGTTTGCGGGCTGAACCCTTTTACGATGAGTGCGGTCACAACCGGAGCCAGTGCCTTGAAATGACAAAAATATATTGACGTAAATATTATTTCAGTTTGTAACTTTCCAGTTCACACACGTTTCATAAAATGTTTGATCTTGTGAAAATCATTGTGTCACACTTTTCTATCTGTGTCATTCTGAAATAATATTTGGTCTTTTTCATGCCCTTCGGGCATTTTTCCGAACTTGTTCAACAGTGTGGGCAGCTAGCGAACAGTTTTTTGAAAGAAAGATAAACTTTTTTATGCGCAGTGGGACACACTTGCGGTGGACAGTGATTATTACGGTTTGCCTTACATCTGGATACAACTGGAGCGTGCGGCACCAAGAGATTTTTCGCAAAGCGTTACGTAAGTGTTGTGAAAGTTGAATGAAATTTTGAACTCGGTTAATTAAAATTATAAAACGAGTGTCAACAAAAGGGGCAGCTGTTGGCACGTGTTGCGGTTGGCGTGATATACGGTCCGGAAAGAAATTTTGGACGTGCAACACTATTTTTGCAACTAAATTTTGTGTGTGCTTTTTTACAAAATGCAACTGTGCCAGCTTCGTTGTATATATTCAGGTATGACAAAACAAACAACTGGCTGTACGACAAAACTTATCCGGAGTTGGGCGCACCGTTGTACGCCTCCGATTGGAACGCAGTTGACGCAGGATCTGATCACGACTGCGGTTGGCTACATATGACGACGACGAACGCGTTATACATGGTGCAGCCGTGCTATGTTGCCTATCGTTATTTGTGCGAAGGAAGTATGTACATACCCGGCGATGCCAGCCGTGATATTAAAAAAATGCGGAAGACTCATATGAAAGGTGAAATCTGGGTTTCGTTGAGCAATTAGAAAAACTTCGCTTGACAACTACCGTAAAGTCTTGCATATAAGGTTCCTCCCACTTATAAGACCCCCACCCAAAAGTGGGCGGAGTGTCACACGGCGGGAAACCAAAAAATTCAAAATTTTGACTTGGTCGAAATCCTACCCCGTTTATAAGGCCCGAAATTCCTAATGTTCGCTTTATAAGACCTCCTCCCACTTATAAGGCTGTCACACGAAATTCCACTTTTTTTCAGAAATTTTTGATTTTCAAATTTTTATAAGGAGACCTTATATGCAAGACTTTACGGTATTTTCAAGGGCACACGGATACAAGTACCGCCGGGGTTGCACACGTGAATTCGGGTGGGGGCAGACGGATGCCAGGTCAATCAAGCAACAGTTGTTGTTCTTCTTCTTGTTGCTGGGATTTTAGGCGATAATGTTTTTAGCCAGGGCTAACCCAGAAAAGCGTACCCTGAACGCCATTGGGACCCCAGAAGCCCATTGAGTTTTCTCTTTCATTAAGTGCCCATACACAGCTCGGCGGGGCTCGATCCCCCCGAACGCACAGACAAGAGTCTAACGCGCTACCACCAGGTCACGAGGGTCCACTACAATTTCCGTTTGAAATCATCAATGAGATTGATTCGCCCAAGACAAAGCGTCGAGGCATTGGCGATGGATGACCTCTTCTTATGGCGAGGGCAATAATAGCGTACTAGACGGACTGTTCAGGTTCACGAGTTTGGTACCTTCGTGTATCCAGAACCAGTGGGAATGAAATAAAAAATTGTTGGCACGAGCAGATTGTTGCGACAAACACTGAAGAGAAAATTAAACGGATTATATGCTTACTGCGGTTTTATTTTTATAACTTGTGCAGTATCAGATATATGGCAATTTGCAACAAAAATAATGTTTTTTAACGGTGCAAAAATTTGGCTCTTATGTATCAGATACTTGTATCCTTGTGTGCCATATCAGCGACATAAAAACATTTGTCAACCCAAAGTTTCTCACTGCTTACACAAATCCATATTCTACCTTGTCATCCTCTTGGCCTGGTGTTAGAAATTGTTGTCTGTGCGTTGGGGGATCGAGCCCCGCCGAGGGGTGTATACACTGTAGGCACTTTATGACAGAAAACTCGATGGGCGCCCTACTCAATGGCGTTCAGTACGCTTCTCTGGGTTAGCCCTGGCTAAAAACATTGCCTAAAAATACCAATACCAACAACAACATCCTTTTATATGCGTCTTCCGCTTTTTTAAATAATATTCGCTATCACTTTTACATAAGCCCGAGAGGTCGGACAAAATTCAAAATTCGTTGGGCATTTATTCTTCTGAACTTCACATTCTCCGTCAGCACACTTTTTTATTTTTTGTTTTTGCGCGCTTTTGGTAATTTCCACGGCCGCTTCGCTTCCAAAATTCGTGATCAGCACATTGAATAATCCTGGACTACACAGCTTTTTGTTTTCTGTTTTTTTTATTTTTGGATCGATTTCGTTAATTGCCACTGCTGATTCACCCGAAATCGTCAAGATTCAATATCTAGCGTTGTTCACATACAAAAACAATCCCAAAATTCGTCATGAGCGCAATGAACTGTACTAAAGAGTGTTTTTGTTTTTTTTTGTTTTGCTTTGCTAGTTTCGAGTACACCAGCAAAAATCTCGCTAACATTTTCACAGGAGAGTGTCTCAGCAACTCCGACTGCGCTGCTCTATTTCCCGTCGAACGACCACACTGCTTCACGGAAACAGCGCGTTGTGGTCAGTTTTATTTTTGTTCATGGTTCACGTTGTTCTTTAAAGTTTATGTATATCTTGACTTCTCTTCAACCAACACCATTAAACACGTCGGATAAGTAATCACGGTTTTTTGTTCCAGTTTGGTTTGAGTGTCAAAGAAAGGTGGTTAGAACAGAAGCCGCGGGGTTCAGCACACTTCCACCCCGAAAGTGATATGATTATAGCTGACAAAATGAACAAAGATTATGGCAAGAAATGATGCGACACGAAACACACAGCAAACACGACTATAAAGGAACTGCACACGCAGCATTGCAGTAAGGCACGGCCACGGGCATGCAGCCCGGCCCCGACCGACCCACCACAGCTAACAGCACCCACCATCCGGTGCACGCCAATGCCCATTACCCACATTGCAAGAAAATGGTTAAGGAAATGGATGGAAATTTTGGTGGGGTGGTGTGAAATGAAGGTGGAGTGAGATATAAAGAAGGGTTAACACCGTTTGCAAATAAGAGTGGGGGGGGGGGTCTAGCGCTACATGGAAAAGTTTTTAAACCAAGAGTGCAGGGACATTCTACTAATCAAGGCGCTTCAGGTTTACCCCCTGAGTACCCCTGATCATGCCTATAAAGGTCGTTTTTAGGGTGCGGAAGTTAAAAAACCCTCGATTTTTTGCGATTTTTCGCAAAGTGTACCTTTTTAGCCCTACCGTATCTCGTTGTTGCACAGTTTCTGGAACCTCACACAGTATTCACGTGAAAGATCTTGCGGAGTTCTTTGAGGCCCTGTATTAATGAGCCCTTGCAAGGGGGGTCCCTGAGGCGCTACGACGCTAGTTAAAATTACTTTTTTTGAAAAATTACGTCATTTTTTTAAAACATTTTTTTGAGCTCATAAACACAAATTTTTGATTTTCATTTTTAGTTCTACAGGGGGGTTTTCGGGGTCGCTGAATTTGAATCTGATCTTAGATTTTTGCTCCGGGCATTTTTTTGCCCAAAAATTGGGCAAAACACCTTTTTTGCGTTTTTCAGTGTTTTTTGTTTTAATTTGTAATTGTAAGTGTGGATTTTTATTTAAAAAACTGTTTTCTCATAGCTTTACAACTGCTGTACTTGAATACGTTATTATATTTTGTAACGGACCACTTTCTCACCCAAAAAATGGGTAAAACATGGATTTTTTTGCCGTTTTCAGACGTTTTCGTTTCATAGTAAAAAATAATTTTGAAAACAATTTTTAAAACCCCTTCCTAGAAGTTCCCAAATGCGCCGAATCGATATCTGTAGGCAAATTTTACAACTGACCCACTATTAACCCTTATAAATGGGTAAAAATCTACACTGTAGTCTTTCTGTAGACGTTTTTCTTTTTTGTGTTTGAAGCAGTCTTGTAAAATGATGTTAATTTGTCCTCGAGAATTTTTTACGCCGCTGAAGTTGAATTTGTTTTTGGTTTTTTAAAACTGGTGCTTTTGGGTAAAAACTCTCACTTTCAGCTTTTTGTTTGAAACGTACATTATGAACGGTTTTGCGTTTTTTTGATGCTTGAGATTGATGAATTCAAGTCTGCTGTCATGCACCGAGACTAGTGTTTTAACTCAAAAGGGTAAAAAGCGGAGCAAAACATAAGGGTAAATGTATATTATGTTCATATGGGTACATTTCAGTCTCTCAGTCTTGAGAAAAAACCTGAGAACTTTAGAAAATAAAAGACTAATGAAAATTAAATACACTAACTAACTAGAATACAGAACCTTTTAACCTTTACAAGCTTGTTTCTCACAAAAGGCAAAGAGACCTGAAATAAGGCAAGTGCATAAGTATTTAGCCTTTTGGGTTAAAACACTAATCTCGGTGCATGACAGCAGACTTGAATTCATCAATCTCAAGCATCAAAGAAACGCAAAACCATTCATAATGTAAGTTTCAAACAAAAAGCTGAAAGTGGCAGTTTTTACCCAATTGTGTAAAAATGGGGTAAAAAGCACCAGTTTTACAAAACCAAAAACAAAACAACCAAATTCTCGAGGACAAATTAACATCAATTTACAAGTCTGGTTCAAACACAAAAAAGAAAAACGTCTACAGAAAGACTACAGTGAAGATTTTTACCCATTTATACGGGTTAATAACGGGTCAGTTGTAAAATTTGCCTACAGATGTCGATTCGGCGCATTTGGGAACTTCTACGGAAGGGGTTTTAAAAATTGTTTTCAAACTTATTTATTACTATGAAACGAAAACGTCTGAAAACGGCAAAAAATAAATGTTTTACCTATTTTTTGGGTGAGAAAGTGGTCCGTTACAAAATATAATAACGTATTCAAGTATAGCAGTAATAAAGCTATTAGAAAACAGTTTTTTTAAATAAAAATCCGCACTTAAGATTAGAAATTAAAACAAAAACCACTGGAAAACGCGAAAAAAAGCGTTTTTGCCCAATTTTTAAGCAAAAAAATGCCCGGGGCAAAAATCTAAAATCAGATTCGAATTCAGCGATCTTTAAAATCTTTTGGAGAATTAAAAATTAAAATTAAAAGTTTTTTCTGAACTGATTTTTTTCACTGTGAAACGAAAACATATGAAAAAAGCAAAAAAAATCAACATTTTACCCATTTTTTGGGTGAGCAAGCGGTCAGTTGCAAAATATAAAAACTGATTCAAGTACAACGGTTGTAAAGCTATATCAGAAATAGTTTTTTTAATAAAATCCACGCATAAAATTAAAACATTAAAACAAAAAACACTGAAAAACGCAAAAAATGCGTTTTTGCCCAATTTTGGAGCACAAAATTGCCCGGGGCAAAAATCTAAGGTCAGATTCAAATTCAGCGACCTCCAAAACCCCTGTTTGACACAAAAGTCAGGGTCAGAAACTGTTTTGTCATTGCATGAAAATAAAAGTAAGGAAAAAGTGTGAAAATGCAAAAAAAAAAGTAATTTTGCGTAGCTCACAGTAAAAAAATAAAGACACGATCCGATTTGACGGAGCTAATATCTTGGTAGAGCTACAAGTACAACGGTTGTAAAGCTATCAGAAAATAGTTTTTTTAATAAAATCCACGCATAAAATTAACACATTAAAACAAAAAACACTGGAAAACGCAAAAAAATTTTTGGGCAAAAAATGTTTGAGGCAAAAATCTAAGGACAGATTCGATTTCAGCGACCCCGAAAACCCCCTGTAGAACCAAAAATGAAAATCAAAAATTTGTGTTTATGAGCTCAAAAAATGTTTTAAAAAAATGACGTAATTTTTCAAAAAAAGTAATTTTAACTAGCGTCGTAGCGCCTCAGTGACCCCCCTTGCAAGGGCTCATTGATACAGGGCCTTAAAGAACTCCGCAAGATCTTTCACGTGAATACTGTGTGAGGTTCCAGAAATTGTGCAACAACGAGATACGGTAGGGCTAAAAAGGTACACTTTGCGAAAAATCGCAAAAAATCGAGGGTTTTTTAACTTCCGCACCCTAAAAACGACCTTTATAGGCATAATCAGGGGGTACACAGGGGGTAAACCTGAAGCGCCTTGATTAGTAGAATGTCCCTGCACCCTTGGTTTAAAAACTTTTCCATGTATCACGGAATGTTCCCAGGGCCCCCCACTCTTATTTGCAAACGGTGTTAAACCACATACGCTCGGGTCAATTGGCTAGTTTTTATCTATTTTAGTATCACTTGATATTGTTTAAACAAAGCGTCATTAAGTGCCTATAAACCCCTCGGCGGGGCTGGATCCCCCGAGCGCACAGACTGTAGTCTGACGCACTACCACCAGGCCACGAGGGTAGGGTTAGGAGAAAAAAATCCGAATTTTTTTTAAAAAATTTAAAAAAAATTAAAAAATTTTTTTTTACAAGTTAGGTTCGTTCGAAGCGTCTCGTCGAGCTGAGTTCATCTCGACTATTTTCAGAACGATCCGGAAAACTATAAGAGCGAAAATTGTGTTTTATTGAAATTATGTCCATTTCATAGAGGGAAAGTTGCATTTTCAACAGTAAAACAGGACAATTTTCGACGTGTACTTGAATATTGAACCGTTCTTAGTTGTTCCTTTTCAGAAAATTACCAAAATTTGACTGTGTTCAAAAATTCCTGTTTGCTGTAGCTAACTCGGCAACCCCTGTCGACCCGCTCGCCCCCCCCCCCCCAAGACACTTACTTTCAGGTTCAACCAGCTATGCTATCTGCCACATGGCGAGAGCCCACTCTTCAAATCATCGTATCGAAAACACGTACCATGATTTCGCGATCACGTTGCGGGCAACTGACAGACGCAAGTTTAACACGTTAGTTTAGCTCAGCACGCAAGTTTTAACATGTGGCCATGTTATCGGGTATCTGAAAAACGGTCGTGTGATGTGGTATTAACCAACATCTCCGCTCCAATTGTTTAACAATATATCGCACAACTGCATTGTAGACCTGTAACATACGCCAATCAACAAGATATCATGTTCATCTCATGGCCTACCGACTGAAAAACATGTTCTAAGTTGCAAGAAAACGATTTCTGAAACGATATTTCAATTCAGTTGATTCATTTCAACGCTAAAAATTGACTCTAGAAGTCATCCAAATCGAAAAACATGGAGTACGTCGGTCAAAAAAACCAAATAATGACATTTACCTAAGCACACAAAGAAGTTGGGAAGAAAATCTGGTTTGAACTTTCAAAAAATTATGCCACAAATCGAATTTTCAGAGCAAAGTAGAAGAAAAATTTTTCAAATTTTTTTTTTAAGTTTGAAAAAAAAATCCAAATTTTTTTTTAAAAACGAAAAAAAATATAAAAAAAATTTTTCAATGCCCCTAACCCTACACGAGGGTAGTCGTTGGCGCTGGAGGAAACGCAGCGGCAGAGACAGTCACCGGCGTCAGTTTGTTGTTGACTTCGAGAAGTTTGGTCTCCAGCGTGACGACAATATCCTCCCCCTGGAGGATGATTGGAAGGTAGCCGTTATTGGGGTGCTGGTCGTAGAATGTCTCTTCGTCGGCGAAAGGCTCCGGTGACAGTTCAGAAAGCCATTTCTGCCATTTTGTAAGTTTGTGTCGATTTGCGTCAGATGGCCGATTGACGATTTGATGCGCTCAACGTTGTTGATCAACGAATAGCGTGCATTGTGATGTGCGGCGTCATTTGGTCCGTACAGTTTTGAATAGTCTGGCAAGTTGTCCAGTTGACTGACAAGTGCAGAACGGCGAAGCGCAGGGTTTCGTAGAAACATGCCGGACGCCATTCTGTTGGCCGCGCGTTGCTCGTGGGGATATGCCAGAAATTGTGTTGATTAGTTTTCGGATTGTTGAATTGTTTACGAATTGTTTTGTTCATTTGTCGCAACTGGATTATGTGTAGAAACGAACTAGACAAACAGTTGTAAGAAACCACTGATGTAAAGAACAGACGCAAAAGTATCGCCAAACAGTTACTGGATAAAAAACAGACAAGGAGCACAAGCAAAGCATATGAGCAACATTGTCTGAAGCCACAACATGCAATAGCATTGCATTACTGCAACAAGCAACATAAAATTCAACACGCTATATGCACGTGCAAATAAATACGTGGGGTTCAGCACAGAGATGGTGAACGGTCCGTTTCCCCGGAACTCACCTGAGTTTGGTACATTATGTTTCCGAAATCGGAGGGGGCGTACTTAAACCCGAAGGTTGAAATTATGAGAATATGGGGTGTTTTTGTTGTGTGTTTGCAGTTGAATGCATGAACGACACTGACTGTCTGAATCCAGTACAACCAGCTTGTTGGAATTCATATCAAGTGTGCGGTGAGTTTGGGTTTGTTTCAAAAGGTATTGTTTTTCGTCCCAGAATTTTGGTGAAAAAAATCAGACAAACTAAACAGAATTTTTATTTTTGTTTTTGTACCGCCTTTTCATTCGTGCGCATCATTTATTTGTTGAACGCTTTTTTGCAGTGACATGCACATCGGACTCACACTGTAATTCATCACACCCAGCCTGTTATGGAACCTTATGTGGTAAGAAATGAGAGTCAGAAAGTTGTTTTCATTTTTATTAATGAAAATCCGAACAGATGCAGTGAAGTTTTATTGCCATTTGCAGTTGAATGCGTCACCAACCAGCACTGTGCAACGATTAACGCTAGTCGCCCCGTTTGCTACCAGGCCGAAAAAAAATGCGGTAAAATTTTGTTTGAAAAATGCGGAGCTTTGTCACAAACAGACAAAAGTGCGCTTTTTTGGTTTTCAAAACAAAAATAAACAGATGAAAATCGAAAAGAGCATGAAGTGCGCGTCTTCCGTCACACACGCACACAGCTGATGTGATCTACAGTGGCGGCCAAAAGTGCTGGAACGCTGCGCGCATGTGTGCGCGTGTGTTGCGCGTGTGTATCATCAGCCTTACAAACGCTATTATAAGAATCCCATGCTAACTTTTTTTGTTTTTGTGATTACTGAGTGTATCTGGTACACTATCCGCAGGGTTTTTTCGCTGAAGCACACATTTATTTGACAGATACCGAACATTACAACACACCTCCATTTGGCAGTAAAACTGTTTCAAAATTATTTGTCAAGAAAATATAGCGGAATAAACAATACAACCCGACTGTAAACCCGAAACATGAACGCAATTCACGTCTGTTAGATAATTCAAACACAAAGAAACGCTAATACTTCGTTGAATAGTTTTTTTGCCAATGATTTTGAATCAGTTTTACTGTCAGTCATATGCAATGGAGGCGTGTTATAATGTTCGGTATTTGGCAAATAAATGTATGCTTCAGTGAAAAAAAAACCTGCGATTCATGTACTAGATACATTCAGTAGTCTAAAAAAGTAAAAAAATTAGCATGGGATTCTTTTATAGCGTTTGTACGGCTGATGCAACACACGCGCAATACAAGGCTCACACGCACACACGCGCGCAGCGTTCCAACACTTTTGGCCGCCACTGTACATCTGATAGTGGCTGAGTACAATGTATTTATCATGCGGATGCGCGAGCGAGCGAAGCGAGCGGACAGCGCATCACGCATTATATGAGCAGTTATACTCCAGCGCGCGTTTTCAATATATAGATGATGTCGTGCAGCGAACACAATATAGGCTGCGACCAATTTTTCGCGACACACGAAACGAACATCCAAAGTTGTATGGTGTGTCGCGGAGATTTTTTTCGAAGGACTTCACATACGTTCTAGACACGAATTACCTTTTTTAAAATACGTGTTACTGATTTCCCTTTGTATTTTTTCTGGTATGTACCTATGTATGTTATGTTCTGGTATGTTCTGGTAATCATATGTGTTCGCCCTTTCAATTTTTACCTGCGACACTTTCACAATCGAACAAAAATGTTTCCTGGGGTAATTCCACCCGGAGATTTTAAAAATTGGGTTAATTTTTTGCCCTGACTCATTTTTGAAGTAAAAATTGGGCATTTTTAAAAAATCTAAGCGTTTTTACTTGGTTTCAAGCGTTCGCCCTTTCAATTTTTACCTGCAACCCGTTCACAGTCGAACAAAAAATTTTCTAGGGTAATTTCATCCGAGATTTTGTGAAATCAGGTTAATTTTTTGCCCGACCCTTGTTTGAAACAAAATTTGGTTTTTTTTCAAAATTTCAAAGGATTTTATGGGGTTAGAAGTGTTCGTAAGAGCTACTACCTGTTTTGAGGCGTGTTGTACTACTGGAAGAGTATATGAAAATTACCACCAGTTGGTAGTGCCGAAGTGCGAGCAGGACTCGCTGTTGAAGGAGTTCCACGAAGAGCGAGGACATTTCGGCCGTGTGAACATTATTTTTGGCGTGGTATGACAGCGGCAATCCACGCGCACATCTACACGTGTTTTCTGTGTGGCACGACGAGTGGATGATGTGCAAGCCAGCGATGGGTTAATTCAAGTAGTTGGATCGGCCGGGACAGCGCGTTCACATGGATATCCTGCAGCTGAAGCCTCGCACAGTGAACGGCAATCAGTATCTGTTGGTGCTAGTCGACGCGTTCTCGAAGGTCATTGAGGGGTACCCGATGGAAGATCAGACCGCGGACGCTTGTGTGAGACGAGTGGCGAATTACGTCTCACATCACGACATTCCAGAGACGATCGTGACCGACCAGGGCGTGAAGTTCACGGGCTCAATGTTTGAATCGTAGCGAAGGATTTTGGGATTCAAACACAACATGACGTCGACGTTCCACGCCAAGTCGAACGGCCAGGCCGAAAACGCGAACAAAACGCTGATCAGCATGCTTGCGAAGCTGATGCCGCATGATGAAGCTACGTGGGATGATTATGTGGACACGGCGTTGATGTACTACAGGGACAAACAGTACTGATGTACTACAGTACTAAAGTGTCGACGAATTGTTCGCCGTTCATGATGGAGCGTGGCAGGCAGATGCGCGTCAGTTCAAGTTCGCCGTTTGTGCAATATCGAAATCGGCCGGAGAAGAGCATGGAGCCGTGTGTGGTAGCGTCGGTGAAACGGTTGCGCGACCTGTATGGAATGGCGAAGAGAAGGATTCGTGGAGCGCACGAGGCCCAGAAGAAGAAGCATAATAAGAACGCCCGCGATACATCGAAGTTCAAAGAAGGAGATCGTGTTTGGGTGTATGCGCCGCAAGCTGCTCGTGGTGAAGGCTACAAGTTTGCCAGGCCGCACACGGGACCGTTCGTCGTTGAGAATCTGCATGAAAACGGTACGGCTACGGTGAGACGCGTCGGCTATGCGGAGAACATGGCGTTCAGAGTGAATATGGAGAAGCTGAGTCGAGTTCACCAGAATATTCCACACGACGTTGCTTGGGATGGCCACAGACTGATCAGATTCGCGCCGGATGAAAACGAGGAGAAGTAATGGTGGAGGACCCGAGGAAGACTGTGGAGATCGGCAGCTGCAACAGTTTTTGGTTTTTGTCAACAATGGAAGTCACAACAGCAACAGCACCAACTTTTGTTTGTTTGACTGGGCTTGGTTAGTTGGTATATCCGGTGACTGCCAAGTGCCATGTCGTTTTCCGGATTTGCAACAGCAATAGAAGCAGCTGAAACGATCGAAATACATTGTAGCTCATGGAGGAGCAATGGAACAGCTGATGGATCTAATGGCGAATAATGGTGAGACGCACGGCATTGGATTTGGCGCAGTGAAGAATGGATGTTGCTCGACGACTCATGGAAAAGCTGAAGGGAATCAACCGATCGATGCTGCCGAAATGAAGTGATGGCGCCTTAAAAATGGTGTTCGACTGTTTTATCGTGCATAACGCTGCTGGATAAAAGTGCCTTCTGATGGAGAGAGCTGAAGGCTAATTGGAAGATGGAGCCGCGGTGGAAGCAGTCGTGGAAGTCTGGAAGCGGTGCTTGATGACAATAGAGTTGCACATGGAGGTGTAGCACCAGAGAGTTGACGACTGCACGTGTTGTTAACAGCGTTCGCATTCCTTGGAAGATGACCGGCAAAAGGCGCAAGGACCACGGAAACGCTGCTGATGTGGATGAACGGCTGGATTCGGAAGTGGGGGAAGCGTCGTCTGGATGTGTGCTCGGAAAGTTGATTTGCGGATCAATTCTGGCCAGTAACGATTTTGCAAGTCAAAACAAGTTCAATCGTTTCCTGGAGAGCACTTTGGCTGTTCCGGGCAGTCAAACATGTGGACATGTGGAGGACGCAGAGACTTCTGTGGATCGCCTGTTCTCCTGAAGTGATTGGAAGCCGAAAGTCCTCGCGAGGCCACCTAAGAGAGGTGTGGCACCAGCTTCAGTAATTGATGTTTTCTGTCAGTGGCACAAATGGTGGTCAGGCCAAAACGCCGTGGATTAGTCGAAACAAGGAGTCACACGTTGTCACACGGTGCAATGCAGTGGATTTTGTTGTGACTAGACAGGGCCCGTTGAAGCGCAACAAAGGTGCTATGGATGTTGTTTTCCAATGGACGCGATTTCTTCATCAAATCGTCTTGAAAAACGGTGCGACGGAAGTTGCCGAGATGCCGCTGAACGATTTGTGTTTTGGCGACCGGCTGTTTTGAGCGCGGAACTGGAGAGTTGGACGGGCACAAGCGATGGAGAACGCAGCAGTGGAGTGGAATGCGAGATGGTCGTCTGATGGTTGGAGAGAGCGCCGCACCGTTGAGTTTATGAATGTCGCGAGTGAAAAGCGTCGATCGGCGAGGGTAGATGTGTGGAGTCGTCTGGAGCGTCGACTGGTTAAATCAAGTCCATGGAGGGACCTATGAGTTCGAATGGAATGGAGCCTTTCGGAGCGTGGAAAGATCAAATCGAATCCATGGAGGGATCTACCAGCGAGTTGAGTGATGAGTATTTAACATGAATGCCATAAGCATGAAGGCTATGGGCATTGAGTAGCGATGGATGGACGAGCGTCGGAAGGCGGATGGTGACGAACAACAACGGAATTCAACAGCGTTGAGCCGGGGTCGTCGCAATTTGAAGGGGGGATGGTCGTGGTTTGAAGCGTCGGAAGCTCCGTTTTCACCCTGGGGAGAGGGTGAACGTTGTCGATGATGGTCGATTTAATTGCAGCTCCTCAACATTCCATTTGGTTCAATCGTCAGCTGTTCGTCATGAAAATGGATCGTGTCGTTCGTCGTGAAGATGGTTCGTTTGTGCGTTTGTACGTCGAGTCGAGAGTGATGGGATGCGCGGATGCTGTGCGACGATGGTGTTTTGCCGTTGGACTGTCTAGCTGTGAAGAAAAGTTTTGATTTATTGAATTGAGGAAGATCTGGCGTTGTGAGCTGTTTTGAGAGTTTCAGTTGTTTTGGAAACTGTAAGAATTTTGATTTTTGTTTTGGTTTCCACAGTTCCACAGTTTTGGGTTTGGGTTTTGAGTACAGTTTTGAAATTTTGGTCTTCCTCGGACTGTCCTTCCACCTTTTCTGACAGTTTGGTTTCGTGGTTTTATTTAGTTTCAGGGTTTTCAGATTTTGGATTTTTGGTCGTTTTGATGTGGGCGCTGGAGTCAGATGGTCTGTATGTTTTGAAGTGTGGCGCGAGCTTGTGTGTTTTTTTGGTTTCGTTGACCAGGAGCGCAAGAAATTGTTGTCTGTGAATGTGTGTCGTTTGGTTTTTATGTGCCATTTGTGGGTTGTGAAGTTTTGGAATTTTAACAGGCACTGAACTGACCATTAACCAACCAGTTTTGAATTGTTTTTACGGTTTCGGTTTTTAGTGTGTCGAAGTTTTGAAATTCGATTTTTTGAATTTTATCAAGTTGCGAGTCCCCAGGTACAGAAGACATTTGGATTGTTTCGAGAGGGGCGGTAAACAGTTCGTTTGGTTTGTGTATTTTGAAGAAAGAAATGTTTAGTGTTTTCTGAAGTAGTTTTGGAGGGTATATTTTTAGTTTATTCTGAAGCTTGAAAGGTTTTCAGGATTTTTTATTGTGTTTTCAGGGTGTTTTCAGGAAAGTTAGATTGTATTATTTTCACAGTTTACCAATTTAGAAGCTCCCAATGTTTTGTTGTTTTGTAGTTCAGAAGTTATATGTTTTCCAGAAGTTTTGTGTTTTTCCCGTCCACAATAAATTCGCAGAAGTTAATTTTTTGAAGTTTTGATTCTTACAATAGGGACGATCAGTTATTTTGAAGTTTTGTCATTTTTGCAAAGTTTTGAAAATAATAGTTTAGCTTTGTGGCTGAAAAGAGGATTTCCGAAGTTTTCCAAGGGTTTTGAGTTTTCAGTTCAGGATATTGATTTTTGGTTTTTGCGCAGTTCAGGAGTTTCTCGTTTTTGTTCATTTATGTCAATTCGAAAGTTTGGGTTTTCAGGTATCGATAATAGAAGTTGTAACAAGTGTTTTGGAGAATTCCACGATAGTCGATTGTAAAGTTATTTGAAATGTGTGTGTAACTTTGAGTTTAGTTTTAGTTTCGTCTTTGTTTGAGCGGTCATTGATATGATTCAGGATTGGGTGCAGGTTTGCTGCAGGCCATCTCGTTTCGCAGAATCCCGACACTCGGCTACGTAGGGAGAATCTCGTCGCTAGGTCGCTCCGAGTGGGGGAGTAGGGTATTGTAATGGCCTACTTCTGCCTCAAGCTTCCTTGCAACGCACCGTTCTCCTGTCTCGTGCTGGGAGTGCCTGGCGTGACTGCGTATAACAGGGTGCGTGTGTGCAGACATTCGCCTACTCGTTTCTGATTGGTAGTTGTGGTCGCATCTGGTTGGTTCGTGTTGTGTTGCTGTGTGTTGATTGGTTGTTTCATTCCTTAACCCCAGTGAAATCGGTGTCACGTGACTTGCTGTATAAATAACCGTGCCCGGCTATTGTTCGGTGTCAGTTAGTGCCAGTTCGTGTTTTATTCTTCTGGTTCTTGAGCTACTGACCGGTTTCCTGTATTAACGTCGAGAAAAGTTTTATTGAAGCGGCGCCGTTTTATCTTTCTGCTATCGACTGTTTGATTCGAATAAATAATAAAAGAAAGGAAACGAGAAAAGAGATTGAATTGTGAATCAACTGTGGAAACATTAACGACTGACACACACACACACACACAACCAAGCGCAAAACGTTCTTCACTTTGAGCAAAAGTTTAGTGCAGGTCGACTACGATCCGAGCGCTTCGATCCCCACATCAGCGTTCGAGGCCGGGGGATTCGGAGCGTTGGAGGTCCAAGTGATCGTTACACCAAAAGAGGCCATTCCACTCCTAGTCTGCGACTGATCCCGCGTTGATGGGGAATACAAGGACTGCATTATTTATTCGGCCATTCTCGCAACAGGTTCTGAAATCGATAAAGACCACTTTGTATTGCGTTCATTGATGATACAAACCCGGTTGCAGCTGAATGCCTTTCGGATTTGCATTGCCCCGCGGAACGACCGAGCTGCTGGTACAGTCATCTGGAATCGCGATACATGTGCGGTTCGTAAACAACAAAAGAACCGGCGTTTTTGATTTTTTCTGATTTTTTTGATCTTGATGACAGCAGTCACCCAATTACACACTCTACTTTTGAACTTTTCAACACCCGTTTTCTTGATCGACAAGAAAAATTATGCACCGGCATACATTGAGTAAATCAGCCTTTCGGGGTGCACAAAAGCTCGTTGAAAATTGGTTGAACGGTATTGAACGTCCAACCATGTACGACTACGGTGACCCACCAACACATTTTTTGTACTGTAAGAGGTGCACATACTGCACACGCACTTTGGTCGCTCCACTTGTTCGAGCAGATGTGCTCAATGCAGAAAGCAGAAACCCGTGCAAACAAATTTTGACGACCGTTTTTTCTTACAATTTTTTTCTTCTGCGACAAAGTTCTGTACCATAATCAATAACGCATGAACATCTGAACGGAAACCGTCTGCTTCATGATAACAGTCGAAACTCTAAATCATAGGGAATCAACTGATTAATTGATGATCACGTGCATGCATGCTTTCTGTGCAAACCAAACTCCGCCCACACACCAGTTTCTGCACAGAATAAAATATGCATCACGTGATCACCAACCAATCAGTTGATTCCCTATAATTTAGCGTCAACGGTAGTTTCGATTAAAATTCAGCAATTTTTCAGTCGAATGCCTGTCCAATGCGGTGTGCAATGCCCCGAGACCGATCTGCAGTGTGACGTTGAAAACCTGTGGTAAAGCGATAGCGTTCAGACAATACACTTGATATTTTTTTTGTATTCACACACGGTAATGTTGTATTGTGTACAAACAAGACAAACAGGTACATACATACTCCCATATACAGTGGCGGCCAAAAGTGTTTGAACGCTGCGCGCGCGTGCACGTGTGTGCTTCTATTGTGCGTGTGTTGCATCAGCCGTACAAACGCTAATTACAAGAATCCCATGCTAATTTTTTTGTTTTTATGACTACTGAGTGTATGTAATCCGCAGGGTTTTTTTTCATAGAAGCACACATTCATTTGACAAATACCGAATACTACAACACACCTCCATTTCATGTGACTGGCAGGACAACTGATTCAAAAAATCATTGACAAAAAATTATCACAGTGAACTCATGATATATGATGACATAGATGCATTGAAGATGAAGTGTTACTGTTAATCCGTCTTATTAACATTTTACCGAGATCAGCTCCTTAACAGTCATCAACGCCTGCACAGGGAACTCAAACTTCATGATGTAATAGATTTAGAAGATTTGCTGTTAATGCATTCCCTTGAAAACGCATCCACCAGTGCAATCCGACAGTGTCTATTTGTGTTAATTCAGCTGATGCGATAAATGCAAAAGCTTTCTATTAACGTTGCATTAACAATCAAAGATGCACATTTATAAAAATTATTTACGATGATTTAAAGGCGCTTGACAAATACGTTGATGCGCATTTTGTGCATCTATTAGATCTATCATTATCAGGTTACGGTAGTTTTGCGTCGTCTTTTTTGTGAAATCGCATCTTCCAAATCAACAGCATCAATTGAATCATATTCCGTTTATTAACAATTTTTAACCGTTTATGATACTTCATTTAAAAACATTAATTGTTGTTTGATACAATAGATGTAGTTGATTTGCCAAAAAGTACGTAAATTTGCAGCCCATGAGCGATTATTTTTTTGTGTTAACACGTGTCTGACCGTCGTGATGAATTGCATGCTGTCATGACACAGCTGATATACTGTAAAATGCGGTTAAAATACATCTTCTTCGTGAAGATGCGTTGTTTAGCAAAACGTAAAATCTGTTGTTTTAACATAGACATCTTCACGTTTGAGAACGTATCTATTTCATCATCCATTGTGTCTTTATTCTGATACACGCAAAATAAATGGCGCAATGCCAGATGTCTAAGCTGTTAATGCAATAGATGCAAAACGAGCGTCTTTCACTTGTTTTTGGCATCTTGTTAATATATTGGAAGAAGTGTCAGATTGACTTGTTAACATACAGTTAACACAAATAGACACTGTCGGATTGCACTGGTGGATGCGTTTTCAAGGGAATGCATTAACAGCAAATCTTCTAAATCTATTACATCATGAAGTTTGAGTTCCCTGTGCTGTTTATTTCGAATGTATTCATTCGGCTGTGGCTAATGATGACTCTAATGTGCGCAAATGCTCATCTGTAATCATCCTTTACTGTTAATGTACAGGGTGTCTCAAAAAACATAGATAGATAGATAGATAGATAGATAGATAGATAGATAGATAGATAGATAGATAGATAGATAGATAGATAGATAGATAGATAGATAGATAGATAGATAGATAGATAGATAGATAGATAGATAGATAGATAGATAGATAGATAGATAGATAGATAGATAGATAGATAGATAGATAGATAGATAGATAGATAGATAGATAGATAGATAGATAGATAGATAGATAGATAGATAGATAGATAGATAGATAGATAGATAGATAGATAGATAGATAGATAGATAGATAGATAGATAGATAGATAGATAGATAGATAGATAGATAGATAGATAGATAGATAGATAGATAGATAGATAGATAGATAGATAGATGGATAGATAGATGGATAGATGGATAGATGGATAGATGGATAGATGGATAGATGGATAGATGGATAGATGGATAGATGGATAGATGGATAGATGGATAGATGGATAGATGGATAGATGGATAGATGGATAGATGGATAGATGGATAGATGGATAGATGCATAGATGGATAGATGCATAGATGCATAGATGCATAGATGGATAGATGGATAGATGGATAGATGGATAGATGGATAGATGGATAGATGGATAGATGGATAGATGGATAGATGGATAGATGGATAGATGGATAGATGGATAGATGGATAGATGGATAGATGGATAGATGGATAGATGGATAGATGGATAGATGGATAGATGGATAGATGGATAGATGGATAGATGGATAGATGGATAGATGGATAGATGGATAGATGGATAGATGGATAGATGGATAGATGGATAGATGGATAGATGGATAGATGGATAGATGGATAGATGGATAGATGGATAGATGGATAGATGGATAGATGGATAGATGGATAGATGGATAGATGGATAGATGGATAGATGGATAGATGGATAGATGGATAGATGGATAGATGGATAGATGGATAGATGGATAGATGGATAGATGGATAGATGGATAGATGGATAGATGGATAGATGGATAGATGGATAGATGGATAGATGGATAGATGGATAGATGGATAGATGGATAGATGGATAGATGGATAGATGGATAGATGGATAGATGGATAGATGGATAGATGGATAGATGGATAGATATGTAAGTAGTGTTTGACTTTGCGCCTTATTTATTGTCATTGCGAAACACGGCTTTACCTGTATTTCAAATTTTGTTTTGCTTTGAAGCCAAATTATGATTGTTCAAAATATGGTTTTACCCTTGCCAAATAATTTTGAATAAATTTTACATCCATATGGAGGTGTGTTGTAATGTTCGGTATTTGTCAAATTAATGTATGCTTCAGTGAGAAAAAATTGCGGATAGTGTACTAGATACACTCAGTAGTCATAAAAACTGAAAAAAATAGCTTGGGATTCTTATAATAGCGTTTGTACGGCTGATGATACACACGCGCAATACAAACGCACGCACACACGCGCGCAGCGTTCCAACACTTTTGGCCGTCACTGTATTTATCATTTCACATATTGTCAATGTGCATGATTCAATGTAAGTGTCGATTATTCGAACGTGTCGGGGCCGTAATGACGTCATTTTGCTTGAAAACGATCTCTTGTCATGCAGGCACCAGGACTTTCAGTTTGGTTCCGTTTACCTCACATGAACGGATCAGACCGAACCAAACTGATAGGGAGCGTGTTTGCTATGCATTATGTAGGAGAAGCGCACACAAGTTCATGAGGGCGAGACGACGTGACGGTCATTCCGTTCCCGAATACCGTATTTTGCACAACAATCAGCCGCTCTTTTTGTTCGCAGTTGAATGTATGACGACAAACACGGACTGCGTGAATGACACAACACCGATATGCGATGCGAGCACTAGCAGCTGCGGTTTGCTTTACTGACTGTCTTTTTTATGTGTTGCTTTTGGCACGGGATGTTTGTTCTTCTATTTTTGGAACGAGGATGCGGTTATCATCGGAAAAAGTTTCTTTGAAACCTCGAGTGGGATTCGAAGCCACGTCCCTAGTTATCCGGTTATCCCTGGCTAAGGCACTGGTCCGGATAACCAGGGAAGTGGGTTCGATCCCCACTCGAGGTTTAAAGACTCGCTTTTTGAGTCGACCGACCCGGCCTTTACACCTCTAGGCACAATTTTTGAAAACTTCTCAAACTTCGACAAAATTAGCACCAATCGAACCGTCTTGATGCGCTGAGTTCAAAAATCATATTGTTTTATTCTTCAAATAAAAAAAACGTTTTTTGTCGGACTTTTAGAAAATGGTTCTAACTCGCCTCTGCGTTTAGCTATTAACAAAATTCAAAAACCAATCGATTTCGTTTGTACATATGCGCGCACTTTTTTTATGTTAACAATATTATGCAAAAAATGTTGTTTAATGCTTTGAATTTAAAAAAACTAAAAGAGTTTCTGGTTTTTGCTATGTTTAGGCACTTTTAAAACGGATGCAGAGTAGGGTTGTTAAGTGATTCTGAAAGCCTTTAAAATGCTACAAGTATGCAAATAATAAAAAAAATCAATTGTCCTTTAAGAAGTAACGAAGCATTACAATATATCGGTCGCGCGCATACATAAAGGGTACTAGCAAATTGACCCGTGCCTACGGCACGGTTAGCTGATAAATACAACTATTATTTTTGAGTTGGTTTCCCTTTTGACCTTGCCCACGACGCGGACTCAAAATGCATTGCATTTGATTTTGAGCTGCTTTAACCGACTGTTGTTGCTTTACCATAGAAATGATCGCTCACTTTTAAAGCAATCGTATCCGTCGATGCTTCTACTTTTTTTTGAAAATCACAGCATTTTTTGTTGTTTAAGCCGTGTTTTTGTCAAGCAACATGCTTTTGCTGATTTTATTGCTGTCGATTGAATCGTAACCTGATTTACTCACCATAACACTAATTACTGTGTGGTTTGGTTTTCGCTGTTTCAGCATCAATCAAAGCGACACATAAGAAATAACAGGTATCTAACAATCATAGCTGCACTGCCATTCAAAATATGAAAAACAATTTTTTTTAATCAGCAACAAACAACTGCCATTCCCTATTAAAGTATCAAAATCAATTCTCGCATTTATTAGTTTTTCAATGTCGCTTATTTGTCCTTTCATTTTGCTAATCAGTTGCATTCCACTGTCCTTCCCGTTTAAAGTATAAAAAACAATCTCCTTTGATCAGCAACAATTAACAGCCATTCCGGCTCAAAGTTTCAAAAATAAATCTTGTTTGATTAGCTTTTCAATGTCGTCACATTTCTGATCAAAAATTGTTTTATCGTACTTTTAACGGGAATGGTAGCGGAATGAGATCGCTAGAAAGTTTACTTTTTGGACGGGATGATTGCTGTTCACAAAAAATATTTTTCTTACACTGAACAGGTTGCTTTTTAATTTTCAAATACTTTAAACGGGTATCGGTTGATTGCTGCGGATCAAACGACGTTGTTTGATTAAACAACGTTGTTTTAAATTTTTTTTTGAACGGGAATGGCAATTGACAACAATTGACGACATTGAAAAGCAAATAAAACAAGATTGATTTTTTGATACTTTGAACAGGAATGGCTGTTAATTGTTGCTGATAAAAGAAGATTGTTTTTTAATACTCTGATACTTTACATGGGAATGACAGTGCAATACAGCTGATCACAGAAGATTGAAACGACAATTAAGCGACATTTAAGAAGCTACTAATAATAAGATATTTTAAACGGGAATGGCAGTTGTTTGTTGCTGATTAAAAAAGATTGCTTCCATATTTTGAACGGGAACGCAGTTATGGTTGTGTTGCTTACTGATCAAAAAATTAAAAAAAGAGGTTGATATCTGTGGCTTTGATTGATGCTGAAACCAGCGTAAAACAAACCAAATAGTGATACTGGTACGTGCTACGGTAACTGAATCAGGTTATGATCAACACCAATAAAATCAGCACGCACGTTGCTTGACAAAACAGTCATGTGTTCAAAAAAGAAAATGCTGCGATTAAAAAAAATAGAAACATCGATGGGTACGAATTGCTTCTAAAATGAACGATCATTGCTATGGTAAATCAATAACAGTCGGTTGAAGCAACTCAAAATCAAAATCCAGTGCACTTTTAGACCGGATCGTGCGGGTCAAGAAGGTCAAAATCTACCCAAAAATAATAATTGTATTCAACAGCTAACCGTGCCGTAGGCACGGGTTATTTGCTAGTCTGTCAGAAAAGTACTAAAGGATTTAACAAAAAAAGTCTTACAACATTTGTGAAAGATTGTCACTGACAGCAACAATCAGTGATTTTGTACACACAAATTTGATGTCCGGACATCAAATGCCGCTGCGGCTGACGCAGCTTCATTTCTTCATTCATGATGAAGCTGGTCAGCGCGCTTCAGCGCGCTTCAGTGCGCGCGTAAGTGAATGTGCAAGTGCTACAAAACTGAAGCGCGCTGACGCACGCTGAAGCGCGCTGTTTTTTTGCTTCGTGAATGTGTAGCAAAGTGAAGCGCGTCAGCGCGCTTCAGCGCTCTTCAACCTCCATGAATGGCGCTTAAAACTTTTTCCGATGATTACTGTCTTTGAAAAAAAATCTTTATAAACGGCCAACCGGTTGAAACGTTTAAAAAAATGCAAATACAGTTCCATGCTCAAACGACGGAGAATGCTCACTTCGAAATGAAGTCAAGCCGATTTGCGATGGCACCGGGGCTTGTGGTGAGGCAGATTTTCCGTTGATATACTGCATGGCCGAATAAATAGGGCAGTCCTATTCTTCTCAATCCAGGCGAGATCACTCACAGAGCAGATGCCAAGATACTGTATCTTTGCCAACAGTTTGTACAATGGACAAAGAAAACGAACATAATCAGACAAAGAAAAATCAACCAAATTTGAAGAAACACGATCAACTTGCTAAACAATTGGCATTATGAAATTCTTTTTCTTTCATCAAACTTCGCGCGTTCCTCGCACCCTAAAAAAGATACCATGTTTACTCGGCCATACCGTAACCGTACTTACAGTGTGGCGCACACATTAAGAAATGTGACGAATGCGATACAATCGTGAACCGTGAATCATTGGTTGTTGTTGAATCGAATTCCACTCTACTTCATTATTTCAACCTGCTCGATGCAGCAAAACACAAACAATCAACTGGAAAAAATTAAATCAAGAGATGGGAACAATTTTTTCAACCTTATTTCAGTGGCGTGCACCCCCAACACCGACGACTGCCAACCGCTCATTTGCTCAGCGGTCGATGGCGCCTGCAGTCTGTTTTTTTTTACATTTCGTTTGTCAAGGAAATTCCACCATTTCATAACTGTCTGAACTCATCACGGTTCCAAATCCAAACGTCAACAGTTTCTCATAGTTTGTTTATGATTTTTAGAGCAATGCACAGTTGCCGGATACTCATGCTCAGGCACCACACCGGTTTGCTCGACAACGCTCGGACATTGCGGTATGCAATAAGATTATTCACATTGGAGATTTCTTTATTATCTTTTCTGCGAAGGAGGCGGAGTAATGTTGAATGAATAATGGAAAAGCCACACAGCTGACAAGCTGTTTCGCGCTCGAATGTAGTTTGAATATGAAATAAAATAAATATATTTAGTAAGAAAAGATTCTGATTAGTTTTTCTTAATTTCTTGCACAAATCTGCCGTCAGAATACGTTTTTGTTTTGCTGATTTCAAATTGCCGCACAGCCATGAAACATTTTCTCCATTTGTGCGTGCATATTGGGACACGTTTAATAAAAAAGATAATACATACAGTCGAACTCTATCTTTTATAGGGAATCAACTAATTGGTTGGTGGTCACGTGATGCATGCATTCTGCGCAGGAATTGCTATGGAGCGTCGTTTGTCTTCCTGCATGCATCACGTGACCACCAGGCAATCAGTTCCTTGTATGACTTATTTTTTTAAACGTGTCCCACTGAAATGACGTCATGTGCCGCCAAACATGCGCTTGCCGTTCACAGCAAACCAGACTTTCCGTTTAGCTGATTTCTTCCCGTAAACAAATGGTGAATGTCAAATCAGTCACACCAAACTGACATTTTAGTGCCCGTACTTTAATAAACGGGCGTTTTTTAAGCAAATGACGTCATTTTAGTCAGGACACGTTTGAATAAATCCACAATAATTTAGAGTTCGACTGTACATACCGAAAAGTCTTGCTTATGAGGTATTTGAAATTTCATATGCGTTGCGTTTTTTGAGGAGGGGGGGAGGGGTGGGGTAAAAATATTGTAAGTGCAAACCCCTGTATTTTTTTATTGCAAATTTTGTTGCAAAACGCCATAAATTGCAGCGAAAGTTTCAGCAAAAATTCGTGGTTTTGAAAAGAAATTTGTGATTTTGGGAACATTTTACCGCGGAAAAAAAGGAGACGCGAGACGCAACCTCGTGCTAGGGGGTACGCGCACTCATCTTCGGTGGTGTTCTCAGTCAGTGTCGAGCGAATTGTTCTTTTCCTCATTTTCAGGCCCTTGCTACACGAGCACTGATTTCTGCACCGGCACAACACCAGTGTGCAGCGCACTCGGATCCTGCGGTAAGCTCTGCAACACACACCTGTTTCTGTCAAAATGTCATACTTGCTTTTCAAAATGAAATACCGTAAATAGTCTTGCAGATAAGACGAACGTTTTTAGGGGGAGGTAAGGTGGAAAGGTATACTTGGGTTAGGCTAGGTACACTGTAGCTGTAGCTTAGGTTCCCCAGTGTCTCCTGTGGGCTCGTTTTTCAGCAGCCTTTTCAATTGAAAATTTAATTTAAGATCGGGTTTTTCAGAATACCGACCCCTCTTAGGCACAGTTTTTGAATAGTTTTCAAATTTTGACGAAATTAGCACCGATCGAACCATCTTTTTGCGCTGAGTGCGAAAATCATATTTATGTTTTAAGTTGACCCGATTTTATGTTCTAAAAAACGAAAAAACCGTTTTTTTCGGGGACCTTCAGAAAAAGGGCTCTAACTCGCCTCTGCGTTTAGCTATTAACAAAATTCAAAAATTAATCGATTTCGCTTGTGAGCGCGCACATTTTTTATGTAAAACATTATTATGCAAAAATGCTGTTTTAAGTTTTAAATTTAAGAAAAACTAAAAGAGTTTGTGGTTTTTGCTAAGTTGAGGCACTTTTAAAGCGGATGCGGAGTAGGGTTGCTAAGTGATTCTGAAAGACCTTGAAAAATGCTACAAGTATGCAAAAAACAAAAAAATCTATTGCCTTTAAGAAGTAACGAAGCATTACAATATCGGTCGCGCGCATACATAAAGGGTATTTCCTGGTATGTCGACAAATTGTACAGCAACGGAGACAAAAACCAATCAGGTATAATCAGGTCAAATTTGGTATCAATCGGCTCCCCTTGATTATGCAAACAATTTCCATTTAGATACCGTAACTATATCGTGATTACAGTAACCCGCAGAGCACGATATTTACCCTTTTAACAATTTTTAGACCGAAAGTGACATTTTTGATCCCTGTAGTGTTCTAGTTGTTCCAATTGAATCAAATTTGTATCAGTCAATTACTCTTGATCAGACGAACAACTTTCATTTAGATACCGTAACCATAGCTTGACTTCCGTACCCCTTGAAGCACGGTATTCTACCAAGTTTTCACCATTTTCAGGCATGAATTTGGCTTCATGTTACATGCAATGTTATACTTGTTATACCGAATCTTGTCAAATTTAACATCAATCTACCAATCAAATTTAGCATCCATCAGCAGATACCGTAATCCTTGTCGACTACCATTCCCAGTGTGTTTCTTCCCACCCCCAAATTTTTAGGGGCCACCTAAGGTGCTGATTTTTATATTTTTTACACAGATTACTCCGTGTCTCAAAACGATTTATTTTTATAAAAATTTAAAAAAAGATTTTTCAAGATGCGGAGTAATTCGTATAAACAATAAACACCATATTCGAAGTCAGCAACCTTGATTTGTGTTTGTAACAGGGTTTCAGATTTTTTGTGACGTGTTTTTTTATTTCAAATTACGTAATTATTAAAGGAATTCCCTCCTCATCCCCATGGCATAAGGCACGATAGAAAGTAAGATTTTTGAACTCAGGTTTTGAACGTTTTTCTAAGTAAGATTTCTTTTTACCCGAAATTCCCCTTTCGTTACGGTTTCAATACCTGAGGTGGCCCCTTAAAATTTGAGGGTGGGGAGGAACACACTTGGAACGGTAGTCAAGCAATGATTACGGTATCTGAGTGAAAGTTATTTCCCTGATCAAGGGGAGTGTATTGATCGCGAATTTGACTAGATTCGTTCAAGTATAACATTGCATGTATCATAAAGCCAATTTCATGCCTGAAAATAGTGAAAACTTGGTAGAATACCGTGCTTCAAGGGGTACGGAAGTCAACCTATGGTTACGGTATCTAAATGAAAGTTGTTTTTCTGATCAAGAGTAACTGACTGATACAAATTTGATTCAATTGGAACGACTAGACCACTACAGGGATCAAAAATGTCACTTTCGGTCTAAAAATTGTTAAAAAGGATAAATATCGTGCTCTGCGGGTTACTGTAATCACGATATAGTTACGGTACCTAAATGGAAATTGTTCGCATAATCAAGGGGACCAGATTGATACTAAATTTGACCTGATTAGTTCAAGTATAACACCACACGAATTAGAAACAATCCAAAAAAAGCCAAAAAAGCTAAAAATCGCAGATACTGGGTTACTGTAGCAAAATTATGCAAGGTACTTATTTTTTCGGATTCAGCGCAAAAAGTTGCCCTAATACCCGTTTTTGGTTTTTGTCTCCGTTGCTGTACAATTTGTCGACATACCAGGAAATACCCTTTATGTAATGCTTCGTTACTTCTTAAAAGGCAATCGATTTTTTTTATTTTTTGCATACTTGTAGCATTTTTCAAGGTCTTTCAGAATCACTTAGCAACCCTACTCCGCATCCGCTTTAAAAGTGCCTCAACTTAGCAAAAACCACAAATTCCTTTAGTTTTTCTTAAATTTAAAACATAAAACAGCACTTTTTGTATAATAATGTTAACATAAAAAATGTGCGCGCTCACAAGCGAAATCGATTGGTTTTTGAATTTTGTTAATAGCTAAACGCAGATGCGAGTTAGAGCCATTTTTCTGAAGGTCCCCCAAAAAAACGGTTTTCCGTTTTTAGAGCATAAAATTGGGTCAAATTAAAAAATAAATATGATTTTCGAACTCAGCGCAAAAAGACGGTTCGATCGGTGCTAATTTCGTCAAAATTTGAAATTTTTTCAAAAACTGTGTCTAGAGGTGTGGAGGCCGGGTCGGTCGACTCAAAAAGCCTACAGTATGCCCGATTAAACATGGCAGCTTTTTTTCAGGGTGCAAGGAGCGCGCGAAATTTGAATCAATTAAAAAAAGATGTTCAGAAACCCAATTGCGTGTCAAATTTTACATGTTTCTCAAAATTAATTGGTAATTCGTGCTTTCTGTTCATTATTTCTCCCTTTGCACACTCGATTGGCGGAAATCTTATCATTTTTGAGAAAGCAACTCCTAGTCTGCGACTAATCCCGCCTTGATTGAGACTGCCATATTTATTCGGCCATACCGTATCTTAAATGCTTGAAGTCCTACATGTATATTTTACTTTGGTCGCGCTTTCAACTGTTCTCAATTTCATTTTCAAATGTTCAACTGTTTATTCAACAAAAAAATTATTGGAGCAATAGAAAGAGGCAAGGCAAACAATAAGAAACATCAAACAGCGAACTTCATGTGTCGATGGGGTAAAGAAAATTGATTTTTTGTGTGTCTCCACGATTATGTCTTGCGCCGTGAACATGTAAAGAATTTCGTGGCGCTTAAAATTTCAAACTGTTCCACAAACGAAACTTTTTCTAATTAGGTATTATCTTTTCATGCAAAGGAGGCGGAGTAATGTTTTTACGGATCTGTGGAAAAGTAGCACAGTTGAAAACTGAACCCACGTACCCACTGTTCCGCGCCCGAACATAGTCGGCGATAATGAATCAAAAAAAAAATTATCGCGTGAAAAAGATATACTGATTAGTCTTTTTTTGCATTTCTCCGTTTCAGAGTCGTGCACTTCCAATTCTGACTGCACGACGGGCGTGTGTATGGGCGACGGTTCTTGTCGTGAGTTTTCGAAATTTCGGGTGCAAGTTTCACGGTCGCTTTTGCGTTTTTGCTGACAAATCTAGAAACTTTCAGCAAAAAAATCCATTCCAGAGCCGTGCACAAGTCATGATCAATGCGGCAGCAATTCAGCAACACCGACGTGTGACAGTGGTGTTTGTCGTGCGTCATAAACTTTAACTTTTAGCTTTAGCTGCTTATTGTGTTCTTTTCTCAGCTTTGATTGATATGGCTTTTAAAAATATACCATTTGACTTCAGGATCGTGTGCAAGCGACGCGGAGTGTTTGAGCGCCACTAATCTACCCATCTGCACCTGGGATGGAACTTGTCGTACGGGATGGAACAATTTGTTTCCAATACAACAATTTCATTTCCGAATACTGTGAACCATAGTTTCCTGAATTTTGTGTCTCTTGATAATATAGTGTTCTTATTCACAGAAACCCCCAAAAATTGTACGGAAATCAACTGCATGAACCACGGCAGCTGCGTTTACAACCCTAACATTGTTGCCCACGCTAGATGCTTCTGTCCGCCGCGGTTCAGCGGGGTTTTCTGTGAAAGTAAGCGTGTTTTTTCGGGTATAGCTGATGATGGGTTAAAGGATATGCTCAACTGACACTATTCTTTTTGATCGAAACCTTTACGCTTTTTTGTACGTTTTTCTGTGTAGCGTTCGTTTTTTTTCAGTTGCAAACAATTCAGCGATTGGGGACGCCGCCGGTCCGTTTGTGGTGCGTCGTGTCGCGTTGAACGCACGGCCGAACGCAACGCAGACGACGTCGTTGCTGTTGCCCTTGGAAGCACACGGTGAAGTCGCATGCGGTGAGCGTGAATTGTGCTGAAGAGTGGTTGTCTTTTTCCGTGTTCACAACAACAAAAAATGTGAATCAATGCTTTTGTTGTTTTTTTACTCAAAAAACTGGAAGTTGTGGTAAATCTAAACGGTTTGATGAATACAACAGCATAAAACAGTTTATCATACACACATGTTAAAAAAATAGACTGTCGCCACGCTGAAAAAAATGACAAAATCCATTATTCCAAATATTATTCTACGCCACAATGCATTCCATTAATTATTCCATTAACTGTTGTGAAAAAAACCAAGCGGAGCACTGCGTAAATTGCGGTATACAATGTCGAAACTTTGGAATGAATTTTGGCATTTTTTAGCGTCGCAGCACCGCATATGTGATATTTGGAGATAGTTTTGTTGGTGAAATAGTGAAATTTGTGTAAGAACTTCTTTCTCAGCGCTTTTCACACATGATCCGCCAACATTTTGCTCATCAGGGAAATTCTGCACCCGACATGTCTGGTGTCACGCATACGGTCACATGGCCGAAAACGGCACCTGCGAGTTCCACCTTGGCCGAAGTTGTCTGAATGTTGCCGGAGGTGAGTGACTGTAAAATCTTTTTTTCATGGTTCTGCGACTCGATGCCCTCATTGAAAAGCAGTTTATTAGGCGTGACGGATTGCAAAATCGGTTTTTTAACACCGTTTGCAAATAAGAGTGGGGGTCTAGCGCAACATGGAAAAGTTTTTAAACCAAGGGTGCTGGGACATTCTACTAATCAAGGCGCTTCAGGTTTACTCCCTGAGTACCCCCTGATTATGCCTATAAAGGTCGTTTTTAGGGCGCGGAAGTTAAAAAAAACCCTCGATTTTTTGCGATTTTTCGCAAAGTGTACCTTTTTAGCCCTACCGTATCTCGATGTTGCGGAACCTCACACAGTATTCACGTGAAAGATCTTGCGGAGTTCTTTAAGGCCCTGTATCAATGAGCCCTTGCAAGGGGTTCCCTGAGTCGCTACGACGCTAGTTAGATTACTTTTTCTGTAAAATTATGCTACTTTTAAGAAACATTTTTTGAGTTCATAAACACAAATTTTCGATTTTCATTTTTAGTTCTACAGGGGGGGGGGGGGGGTTTCGGGGTTTCTGAATTTGAATCTGACCTCAGATTTTTACCCCGGGCAACCTTTTGCTTAAAAAATTGGCAAAACACATTTTTTGCGTTTTTTGTGTTTTTGTTTTAATGTTTTTAATTTTATGCGTGGATTTTATTTAAAAACGTATTTTCTAATAAACTTTACAACCGCTGTAGTTAAATCAGTTTTTATATTTTGCAACTGCGACCACTTGCTCACCCAAAAAATGGGTAAAATGTTGATTTTTTGATTTTTTCAAATGTTTTCGTTTCACAGTGAAAAAAATCAGTTCAGAAAAAACTTTTATCTTAGTTTTAGTATTTAAATCTCCAGAGGGGTTTTCAAGATCGCTAAATTCGAATCTGACATCAGATTTTTGCCCCAGGCTTTTTTTCGCCCAAAAATTGGGCAAAAACACTTTACAGCTGCTGTACTTGAATCCGTTATTATCTAGATATATTTTGTAACGGACCACTTGGAATAATGGAAACATGGATTTTTTCCGTGTTCAGACGTTTTCGTTTCATAGTAATAAATAAGTTTGAAAATAATTTTTAAAACCACTTCCTAGGAGTTCCAGAATACGCCGAATCCATATCTGTAGTCAAGTCAAATAGACCTATTATTAACCCTTATAAATGGGTAAAAATCTACACTGTGGTCTAAATCTACGACGTTTTTATTTTTGTGTTTGAACTTAACTTGTAAATTGGGTTGTTAATTTGTCCTCGGGAATTTTACACACCGCTGAAGTTGAATCTGTTCTTGGTTTTTAAAACTGGTTCTTTTTATTTACTCCAGTTTTACCCAGTTGGGTAAAAACTGTCACTTTCAGCTTTTTGTTTGAATGTTACATTATGAATGGTTTTGCGTTTCTCTGATGCTTGAGATTGATGAATTAAAGTCTGCTGTCATACATCGAGACTAGTGTTTTAACCCAAAATGGTAAATAGTCGGGCAAAAACATAAGGGTAAATGTATATTATGTTCATATGGGTACATTTCAGTCTCTCAGTCTTGAGAAAAAACCTGAGAACTTTTGAAAATAAAAAAACTAATGGAAATCAAATACACTAACTAACTAGAATACAGACCTTTTGGGTTAAAACACTAGTCTCGGTACTTGACAGCAGACTTGAATTCATCAATCTCAAGCATCAAAGAAACGCAAAACCATTCTTACCTAAGTTTCAAATAAAAAGCTGAAAGTGACAGTTTTTACCCAATTGGGTAAAATGCAGGTAAATAAAAAGCGCCAGTTTTAAAAACAAAAAGAGATTCAACTTCAGTGGCGTACAAAAATTTCCGAGGACAAATTAACAACAATTCACAAGTCTAGTTATAACACAAAAAGAAAAACGTCTACAGAAAGACAACAGTGTAGATTTTTTACCCATTTATAAAGGTTAATAATGGGGCAGTTGCAAAATTTGACTTCAGATTTAGATGAGGTGCAGTCGGGAATTTCTAGGAAGTGGTTTTAAAAATTGTTTTCAAACTTATTTATTACTATGAAACAAAAACGTCTGAAAACGGCAAAAAATCCATGTTTAACACATTTTTTTGGGTGAGAAAGTGGTCCATTACAAAATATAATAACGAATTCAAGTACAGCAGTTGTAAAGATATTAGAAAACAGTTTTTAAATAAAAATCCACACTTAAAATTACAAATTAAACAAAAAAAACACTGAAAAACGCAAAAAAGTGTTTTTGCCCAATTTTTGGGCAACAAAATGCCCGAGGAAAAAAAGGTCAGATTCAAATTTATCAATTTCGAAAAAACCCTGGGTAATTAAAAATTAAAATTAAAGGTTGTTTCTGAACTGATTTTTTCAATGTGAAACGAAAACATATGAAAAAAGCAAAAATCCACATTTTACCCTTTTTTGGGTGAAAGCAAGTGGTCAGTTGCAAAATATAAAAACGGATTCAAACACAGCGGTTGTAAAGCTATTATAAAATAGCATTTTAAATAAAATCCACGCATAAAATTAAAATATTAAAACAAAAACACCGAAAAACACAAAAAATTGTGTTTTTGCCCAATTTTTAAGCAAAAAAATGTCCGGAGCAAAAATCTAAGGTCAGATTCAAATTCAGCGACCCCGAAAACCCTCCTGTAGAATCAGAATTGAAAATCAAAGGTTTGTGTTTATGAGCTCAAAAAAATGTTTTTAAAAAGAGCGTAATTTAAAAAAAAAAGTAATTTTAACTAGCGTTGTAGCAACTCAGGGGGTAAACCTGAAGCGCCTTGATTAGTAGAATGTCCCTGCACCCTTGGTTTAAAAACTTTTCCATGTATCACGGAATGTTCCTAGCCCCCCCCCCCTCCCACCCCCCACTCTTATTTGCAAACGGTGTTAATTCACCCGAATATCCACGGAGATTTGACGCGGCTGGGTAACTTGGCCAACTTGGAATTGCCGCATCCAGCATGAAACTAAATTCTTCTCGACACGTCCGCATACGAATTCAGTCACTGAACTAAAAAAACATACCGTAAAGTCTTGCATATAAGGTCTCCTTATATAAATTTGAAAAAAGTGGAATTTTGTGTGACAACCTTATAAGTGGGAGGAGGTCTTATAAAGCGAAGATTAGGAAGTCCGGGCCTTATATAAACGGGATGGGATTTCGACCAAGTCAAAATTTTGAATTTTTTGGTTTCCCGCTGTGTGACACTCCACCCACTTTTGGGTGGGGGTCTTATAAGTGGGAGGAACCTTATATGCAAGACTTTACGGTACACAGTAGTATGCCCCAATCTGCATATAAGGCGCTCCTTGTCTTCTCGATCATACGGTGAGACAAGTCGCAGACTAGTTTTTTCAAGAATATGCTAGATACGTCACGCATGTGCATAATTCATAAATCGTGCGTGTAGGGTTTGCACAGGAAAAAAACGGATTCTTTTCCGTTTTAAAACCGGTTTTTCCAGTTTTTTTTGAAAAAATAAAAAACCGGTTTTTTACCTTAAAAATTTTCAAACTCGTGGTCAAAAATCACAATTCTTCGTTTGATTGATAAAATGTAAAATTATATTTTTGAAAAAAACGGTGCAGTGAACTGTGTCGAACTGAACTAGTGAAGCATCATTTTGCAGAAGCTTTTGTGGCAAGGGTCAAGTGAAATACGATGAAGACAAGGTGACCGCTAAACTAAGTGCATATGCAGACTGACTGACGATGTTGTCGATTTGCAAAGAATAACTGATGAAATGTTATTTTTCGAACGCAATCCGCTACTGGTTTCACTTTGCAGTTCTGCAAATCTCGCCCCCTAATCGGGGTCAGCTATCCGTTCTCCTTGCAACCGTCCCTCCCCGCTCCCCACACCTACACGGTCACTGCCCAGTCTTTGTTTTCAATTTATTGAACGTGCTGCCCTGGAAACCAATAAAAGCGAAATTGGTTTGATTTGAAACAAAAAATTAGATAGCATTGGGTGGCAAAAATATTGATTTGAAACAAAAAATTGGACAGCATTGGGTGGCAAAAATAGCAAATTGGGTCGGTTGTATGCCCGAAAACAGCATGTTACGCTGCTCAAAATCACTAATTTTGATGTATTTCCTATTTTGAGTTCAAGAAGCCAAGTTCTGGAAAGTTTAGGAGCTGGGAAGCATTCGGTTTTTTATGGTTTTAAAACGGTTTTAAAATGGAAAAGAAACCGGTTTTTTTCCTGGCAATATAAAAAACCGGTTTTTTACCAACCCTACACGGTGCGTGCAATAGACAAAGAACAAAGCAGAATAGCAATTGAAATGAAAACTTGACAAAAAATCCAATCAATTTGATACGCAAAATTGCATTTCTGATCGGACGGTCGTTTATCCATCCATTCAAATTCGATTCGCGCGCTTCCTGGGCCCTGAAATTGGATGCCTTGTTTTACTGATCATGCAGCGTGACACGCCTGCGACCTGCAGGCTGCAGCAACAATAAGATGTGCACTGATTTTTTTGAGAGCCTAATGTTCAATGGTCTCTTCAGCATGCACATCAGAATTCGGGCTCGTTAAAGCGATCGGCTGGACATACTTTGAGCGGCAGTTTGCAATTGAAAACGATGCGAATTTGCTGTTGAGCCCGTTGTGTGTGACAAATTCGGCGGTTGATTTTGGCTGACCAACTTTGGTTGGTTATTTTACGAGAAAAATGAACTGTTTTGGCTCTTTCTGATAGTGCACGTATGGTCAACTCGATTATATATGATGCGGACCTGTTTTTTCACTCATTTGTTTATTAGAGAAAAGTGCGCTTTCCGCGCATTTAAAATGTGGAATATGATCAGTAATTGGGAAAGTTATGTGCTAATACAAAAGGTATTTTTCAGAACAGAATATATCTACATTTGTATCTATCTACTACAACCAAATTTACAATTTGTCTGTCCGTCACACTTTTGAATTGGCGCCCATTTTTTGCTATTTTTGCTATTAAGAAAGCTTCAACTCAATCTCAATCTACAGGGTGTTTCAGAAGTAGTGGGTAGGTGTTTGGCGCGTTATTTCTCGAGTTGTGTTAAACCACATTGAATGAAATTTTAAACAATGGTTCAAAAAAGTTCAACTTAGATTTGTGCAAAACTTCAGAAAAATCCGGTCACCTGCACACGAATGACAAAGCAAAACACACACAAAATCGATTTCAGCACGCAACTGGAGGTTCTTGTTTGGCACCGGGTGAAACATTGGTTTGTATGCGGCCGAATCGTTGCATGCATGAATACGAATTGTTTTTCTTATCCAATTTGTTTGCTTTTTACGTTTCTACCGGCTTTTGGAACGTGCCAAAACAGCGTACATGCGCGAGAAGGCGGGTTTGGCCGTGACGGATAGGTGCAAGCGACGCAGTGAGGCTCATGGTGGACACTTAGAAATTTGATTGAGTTGACTGTTGTCGTTGTTGTTGATGTTTGCTGTTATCGCCACACACAGTTTGAAGTGTTCTTTTGAATGTTTGCATGGAGTGTTGTCCTTGTTGTCCGGTGGTATCGCGTGATCTGGTATTTTCTGGTCCACTTTTGAATTTTTTTTTGTTTTGCTCTGTCATTAGTGTGCAGGTGAATGAATTTCTCTGAAATTTTGCACAAATCTAAGTTGAACTTTCTTGAACAACTGTCTAAAATTTCATTGAATGTGACTTAACAGAACTCGAGAAATAACGCGTCAAACACCTACCCACTACTTCTGAAACACCCTGTATATTATTAAACTTCACATACAAAAAGGCTGCCTAGTCTATATTATTAAATTTACAATGTGTCTGTCTGTCTGTCTGTCTGTGCGTGGGTCTTTTTTGCAGTTTGAATTGGCGCCCATTTTTGCAGTTGCAGACATTTTTGCTATTTAAGTCATCAACAGCTACATAGAAATACTCCATTTTCTACGATGGGCAAATGGCAACGCTGCTCAAAACTTGACGAACGACTGCGAAAGATGTAACAAAACCGTCTTTGATTAAAGGTAGTTTTTTTAATTGGGTCGCAATGGTATTTACCATTCATTTCCACTTTGCAAAAGGCTTGGGTTATGTTGGGGTAAACGGGTAAAAAGAAGCAATGACTGCAAAACGAAATTAAAAGCGTCACTTTTTTGTTTCTTCTATTCATTTTCACGTTACAAAAAAGGCTTGGCTTACGTTAGGGTAACCGGGTAAAAAAAGCAATAGCTTTTTAAAACGGGTAATTAAAAAAAGGTTAATTTTTATATTTTTTATTTAATCTTACTTAACTTACAAAAAGGCTTGACATAGGTTAGGGTGAACGGGTAAAAATAGCAAAATCATAAACTTCGCATTTTCACTTTACAAAAAAGGCTTGGCTTAGGTAAACGGGTAAAAAAAGCATTAGCTTTTTAAATCGGGTAATTGAAAATTTCTATGGTAAATCAACAACAGTCGGTTAAAGCAGCTCAAAATCAAAGTGCAATGCATTTTGAGTCCGCGTCGGGGGCAAGGTCAAAAGGGAAAACCAACTCAAAAATAATAGTTGTATTTATCAGCTAACCGTGCCGTAGGCACGGGTCAATTTGCTAGTACTCTTTAACATACACAACCATTGTTTCGTCATTTTGTGCAAAAAGGCTAAACTTGAGCCTTGAGAAGCATCGGATAAAAAAATTAATGCAAAATTTGAAAAAAACTTTTTACCCCAGGTTTTTCATCTTAACAGTCAAAATTTTTTTATAAACACTATCAGTTCCACTCTGTCATACCGTATTACCCCCATTAACCCCCCCCCCCACCATTAATCCCCCCACCAATAAACCCCCACCCCACGACAAGTTTCAGAATAATCCCCCCCCACAAATAACCCCCCATGGGGATTATTGGAAACCTGTTTGAAACACATACCCAGCGAATTCAGTGGCTGGTTGCAGTGAAAATGATGAAATTGTGCTACCAAAGGCCCCAAATGGATGAGTTAATGGTAATTTCATTACAAAAGGCTGTTATAAAAGGAAATTTCTGTGTAGAGTAGAAGTTTCTGCGACTTTCTTGCCTGCCATGCAAGGTATTTTTGCCATTTTTCAATAAACCCCCACCCCTAGGCACCATATTTTCGCAGTGTGCCGCATCTGCTGCCATCTGCTACACGAACAGCGAACTCTATGCACATACAGTAACAGTATATCTGCATTTATTTTCTGCGTGTTCAAATGAATAGCAAAGTGTGCCTTCATGTGCAGCCAGCTGAGTGATGGCAGTGTTTTTTTCAATGGACATTTCAGTTTTCAATGAGACAAAACTATGATCTTTTATTTTGGTCCCGCAACTCAAAGCGCGCATAGATAGGTAAGCAGTTTCATGGATTACGCGGGAATTCAAAATTGGTAAAGTGATCCGAGTCCCCCACATAGGGCCGAGTCACTTAGGCTATTTTGAATTGTCACATAAAGATTGAAACTAGTTTCCTTTCCACGTCTGCACACGCATTCAGTCGCAGAACTTAAAAATTGATAATAGTCAAAAAGTCGAAACATTCTCTGTATTCCATACAACCTTTATTCACCATTTGTATTCTCAGGGATGCACACATATTACATTCGAATTCGGGCACTTGATTTGATGCATAGCCAATCAGCAAGCTGGCTTTTACTATTCAGTTTATAATGAATCTATAAAGGCCCATTTATATACAGGGTGTCCCAAAAAAAACATAACAAAAGTAAATGGCTCGTGCGGCCGACTGGTTGCACGTGAAGCCGTCAAATTTGAAACACTTTTAGAAAAACGGAACACATTTTGTGTGTCCAAATTTTATCCCGAAACTCCACTTTTTCAATAACATTTCAGCAGAAATACGTAAAAGCTCAAAAATCACCTAAATTCAGTTTTTTGACTCAAGATAAACATCATTGTCGTCATCGAGAATCTCATCTGGCAGTGGCACAAGCTCATCGTCAGCTTCAACTTTACTGATGTCATCATGTTCATGCTCACCACGGGTCGTTCAGTTTCATGTTTCTCGGCTGCTCAATGTGTTTTCCATTGTTCTCAATGAACGACGACATTCGATGTTTGAAACTGATGATCACTTTCTGGTGCAGCGCCCGATCATCGATGATTTTTTCTCACACCGCTGCAGTGGTGGGCGCCGAAAATGTCCCGCATTATCCGTCAGATGCCCCCAAACGCAGAAGTCAAAAGGCTTCATGTCCGGACTCCTCTCGGGCCATTCAATTCTGCCGATGCGGCCGATCCAGCGGTCACCGAACGACGCCGACAGCCACTCGCGCACTTGTTTCAATTTTCCTCTTGACTTATGGGGTTGGGGCACCTGAAGGAAATTATGTACCGTTCGGCGCCCAACATTTTCGACAATTTGAAAACCAAAATTCGCAGTGGTGTGCAAAAAATCAACGATGATCGGGCGCTGCACCAGAATTGCTTATCAATTTCGAACATCGAATGTCGGCAATCATTGAGAACAATGAAAAAGACATTGGGATGCTGAAAAAAGTGAAACTAAAGGGTCGAGAGGGAAAATCTGATGAGATCAGTGAAGACGAAGCTAAAGATGAACTTGCGCCACTGTCATACAGTATGTGAATCTCGATGACGACAACGATGATTATCCTGAGTCAAAATGCTGAAGTTAGGTGATTTTTGAGCTTTTACGTATTTCTGCTGAAATGTTATTGAAAAAGTGGAGTTTCGGGATAAAATTTGGACACACAAAATGTGTTCCTTTTTTCTAAAAGTGTTTCAAATTTCACGGCTTCACGTGCAACCAGTCGGCCGCACGAGCCATTTACTTTTGTTATGTTTTTTTGGGACACCCTGTATAACTGTATGGAGACGTACGTCGACGTACGTCAGGTATGAACGGTATAACACGAGACCTAAAGTGACGTGCCGTGCCGTCCATGGATACGTCTGTATGAACGGCAGTGTGCAATAACAAGGAACCTAAAGTGACGTGACGTGCCGTATACGCATACGTCAGGTATAAACGGACCTTAACGTCTCACCATTTTGATGGTACTACTGAAAAACAAATCCACTGGTTCTTCGTCATCCGGTGGCAGTTGCTTGCGGCATTCGCTCGGCAGTTTTTTTTGATACAGTTGAATAGTGGCGTTAACTATCCGTTCGGCGACCCGTGGCGGCATGTTTGAGACGCGATGCTTCTGGAGAGAAATCGATTCGAAACCAGAACAGAACCAATCTGTAACCCACATGACCACAACACAAATTGGAAATGTTGTTGTTGTTGTTCAGCATTGTTGTTATCGTCAATAATGTTTTCCCATTGTCACAATGAAGCTTTATTTTTAGCAAACGTTTGACGGATTTTTTACGGTGAAATACCACATCCATATGATACCCAGTTACCTACATGCCAAGACAAAAAGAAAAACAAAACAGAAAAATATGGTGATACACCAAAAGGAAAATAACGGTTTTCTATGATGTGCAATAAAAACGTGAAAAGTTAACATGCAATAACAACGTTCATAAAATTATCAATATCAACAGAAACGTTTTCTATTCATTACAACGAATATATTACGCAACAATTCACACAGAAATGCGCAAAAGTCTAAACAACTATGCCGTAATCATAACAACATAGTTTTTTAAAGCAAAATTCAACAACTAGACAGATGGATTAGATGGTAACCGGACATTTCCCGCGCGGACATTTCCCAAACGGACATTTCCCGCGCGGACTTTTCCCGCGCGGACATTTCCCGCACCGGACTTTTCCCGCGCGGACATTTCCCGCGCGGACTTTTCCCGCGCGGACATTTCCCGCGCGGACATTTCCCGCGCGGACATTTCCCGCGCGGACATTTCCCGCGCGGACATTTCCCGCGCGGACATTTCCCGCGCGGACATTTCCCGCGCGGACATTTCCCGCGCGGACGTTTCCCGCGCGGACATTTCCCGCGCGGACATTTCCCGCGCGGACATTTCCCGCGCGGACATTTCCCGCGCGGACATTTCCCGCGCGGACATTTCCCGCGCGGACATTTCCCGCGCGGACATTTCCCGCGCGGACATTTCCCGCGCGGACATTTCCCGCGCGGACATTTCCCGCGGACGGACAATTCCCGCGCGGACATTTCCCGCACCGGACTTTTCCCGCGCGGACATTTCCCGCACCGGACATTTCCCGCGCGGACATTTCCCGCACCGGACATTTCCCGCGCGGACATTTCCCGCGCGGACATTTCCCGCGGACATTTCCCGCGGACATTTCCCGCGCGGACATTTCCCGCGGACATTTCCCGCGGACATTTCCCGCGGACATTTCCCGCGGACATTTCCCGCGGACATTTCCCGCGGACATTTCCCGCGGACATTTCCCGCGGACATTTCCCGCATTTTCAGACATTCCCGGTTATCTCCATAAGCGCAAGCACCTGTACTCTTTTGTGCTATAGTGGCTGCATTGAGAAATTCTGCCGTACCCGTATTTTAAATCGACACTTTTAAATCGGTACAGTTGATTGTTTCAGACAAAATTTGAAAACGTCGTTTTTATAACCACTGCGATTTATTAGATACAAAACAGACACATCATGAGACAGTTATCTGAACTGATTTTTATCGTTAGCAAACGAACGGACGAGATATCATTTACCGTTCTTGCATTTTTGTTATTTCCACAAAAAACGAGTATCAACGCCCAACATCTTGCTCTGTCCAATGGCGCCTCTTATCAAAAGAAGAATGTAATGTGTGTCATAATGTCTGTTTATCACATGTCTGTTTTAGAACTGCATATTGTAGCAAACTTCAGATTAAACGAATTTACTCATCACTATGATGCATGATGAATGCATTATCACTGGCGGTAAAGCCCTGCCTTTATGCACGGTGGCAATTGTTTTTCTGCGTTTGTTCACTGGAATCTCAAACACAAAACCAAGAAACAGCATGACGAAACATAATCAATTTTTAGCCGCACGCTCACTACCGTCTTTGCGACGTTCACCCTTGGTCCATCGGCACTTGCCGCAGCTGCTCCTTCGTTGTCGACCATGATTGAACCTGGTGCACCCGGTTGCGCCAAGTTTTCGCTCAAGCAAGGCGTCATTGCAAACTGGATATCCGAAATCATCATCGGCATTATTGCTTGCTGCTTGCTGAAAGCAGCTGAGCAAATTGTGGCCGTGATTATCGTCATTGTCGTCATGGTTGCCGGATTGGTCATCACCATCGTCAGCTTGTTCATCAAGCGTCCGGCAATTTTGTTGCCCATGTTGGCTTATTTCTCGATCGAAATCATCGGCATGGTGGTAGTCTTTCTCGTGAAAATTTCATTGTACGTTGTTTTTCAATGTATTATCTGCAACACGCGCGGCCAATCAGCGATGAGCACTTCTTTCTAAAATGTACGATAGGTGGTGTTGACTAATGTTGCGCACAGTAAAATTTTTCATGTTAAAAGACTAAATAATAACGTAATTGACGTTTTTTGTTGTAGGGTGCTGGCAGACAACGATCTCTCGTTGAGCACATGCCTGATTTCAGTCGGCACTGCTTTCCTGATTGTCAAGGGAATCTACGGCGTGCACGCCAACTACTTGTACTACAAACATCTGAAATTGGAGTCATACATGTCAGTGTTTCATTAATTGATGAAAACTTCGGTTCCATGCCGAGCAATGTGATAGTATAGATATCTGATAGTAAAAAACGCTCACAACTCAGATTAATGCTAACCAACTAGAATGTTTAATTTAGCCAGTTCAGAGTAAAAGAACAGGTGTGTGTGTGTGTGTATGAGGCCATTTGTGTTTGTTTTTCACAGGCCACGACTCACAGATACAAAAAACAAACGCGAAGGGCTGCAGGCGAAAGCCCAACTGATTCAACTGAAAAAGCTGAACACGGCCGCGAAGGACAAACAACGAACACAGGTTTTTGTCGTCAACATGGTTTACCGGTTTTTTGGCATTCTTTGTGCTTTTCAATTTGTTACCGTTACTGATAAGTCATGCAGAGTGATTGTTTTTTGAGAGCAGAGTTTTGATCGGAATGATAGTTTTTGGCAAGCCGGGTTAGATTAAATTTTGATTTGTAGATCGCGTTTTTGTAGGCTGTTTCAGGTTTTTTGGGTCTTACCTCTTTGTTATTTCCGGTGTCACAACATTTCCTTTTCGCTCGGCTCCCCACGACTGCCCCGCTCGTTATAACAGCGTTACACGATTGTTTTTGTACAATTGACTTATGTTGTCACATGTGGGCAGCGAGTGTCGTTGCAGTGTTTAAATCGACATTTATATGTTGCGTTGCATTGCAGTCAAATGTTTTTGCAGTGAGTTGTGTCAGTCTTACTTCCACGACTGCTTTTGTCTTTGTATTGCTCTCATATCAACAAATGGTCATTTTTTCGTTCCTTTTTCTCTGCTGTTGTACTCTTGAAAATACAGTTACAATGTGTTGTTTGGTACTTTTTGTCTACTTTGTGCCCATTTGCCTGCCCATTCGTGTGGGTTGACAATAGTCAAATTTACGGTGCTTCAAAGTTGCTTCGTACAAATAAATCAATAAACGTTGCAAGGGTTTGCTTGTGCAAAATCTTGAATTTTGAATTGGTTTCAGCGGGTGGAAAGTAAGGTAGAACTGAACTCAGCGGGAAGTGACAGAAAACTGACTGAAAAGTAAATGGAGATATCCAGAAATGTCTGAAAATGCGGGAAATGTCCGCGGGAAATGTCCGCGGGAAATGTCCGCGGGAAATGTCCGCGGGAAATGTCCGCGGGAAATGTCCGCGGGAAATGTCCGCGGGAAATGTCCGCGCGGGAAATGTCCGCGCGGGAAATGTCCGCGCGGGAAATGTCCGGTGCGGGAAATGTCCGCGCGGGAAATGTCCGGTGCGGGAAATGTCCGCGCGGGAAATGTCCGGTGCGGGAAATGTCCGCGCGGGAAATGTCCGGTGCGGGAAATGTCCGCGCGGGAAATGTCCGGTGCGGGAAATGTCCGTCCGCGCGGGAAATGTCCGCACGGGAAATGTCCGCGCGGGAAATGTCCGCACGGGAAATGTCCGCGCGGGAAATGTCCGCGCGGGAAATGTCCGCACGGGAAATGTCCGCGCGGGAAAAGTCCGCGCGGGAAATGTCCGCGAGGGAAATGTCCGCGCGGGAAAAGTCCGCGCGGGAAATGTCCGCGAGGGAAATGTCCGCGCGGGAAAAGTCCGCGCGGGAAATGTCCGCGCGGGAAAAGTCCGCGCGGGAAATGTCCGCGCGGGAAATGTCCGCGCGGGAAAAGTCCGCGCGGGAAATGTCCGCGCGGGAAAAGTCCGCGCGGGAAATGTCCGCGTGGGAAATGTCCGCGGGAAATGTCCGCGGGAAATGTCCGCGC
>JASANC010002471.1:0-47859 GCA_030248135.1 Theristus sp. LFF4_11 | reverse complement strand
GCAAGTGCTCACAAATAAACACAATTAAAGTCAACTTCAATGGTGTGGATTCAAAACCAAACACTTGACCAAACCACAACTAAAAAATAGCTCACCTTGCTTTGTTTGCAATTTCTATCGATCCCCCGCTCATGCACTATCGCCGTAGCCGACGACTAAACGGCAACAGCCTTTTTTGGCTGTTCAATCCTGTTTGTTCTCGTGATCGTCGTCGTTGCCAAAACCGCCGTCGTCGTCGCTCCGAAATCCGTCGTCGTCGTCGTCGCTCCAAAAACCGTTGTCGCGTTGTTTCCGACTGTTTCACCGTGTTTCAACTGTTATTTGCCGTTGAAATATTTTTTATTCATTTATTCCAATAGATTTCAACGAAATTCACACGACTACGACGTCCCTTGGATCGATCGTCTTCAACGACGTCGCTTTAAAGTTAAAATTAAGTTTTTGCACGGTTTTCAATACTTTTTTGACTGAAAAGTCATTAATTTAGACACGTTTAGCTTTTGCTGCAGTGAAACAACGTTTTCAGCGGTTTCCGCAACCAAAAATGAAGAAAAACAAAAAGGTCCTTAAAAGCGAGTCCGACCTTATAAGTGAGGTCGGGATTTTGACCAAGTCAAAAATTTGAATTTTTTGGTTTCCCGCCGTGTGACATCCCGCCCACTTTTGGGGGGGGGGTCTTATAAGTGGGAGGAACCTTATATGCAAGACTTTACGGTAAGTAACATAAATTTCAAAATAGGTTTTTCGTGTCTACAGCGTATGAAAAGTTGTCCGATAAAAAATTTTTCGCGGCTCCAAGCACAACTTTGGGTGTTCGTTTCGTGTGCACAGAAGCAGGTTTGTAGCTTATACTATGCTCGCTGGACGCAGCGAGCAAATTTGAAAAAAGCGCGCGAGGGGATAACGGCTCATATTATGCGTGAAGTCGCACTGCGGAATTATTATTTTTATGCGCCCTGTACCGTCTTCAGAAATATCGATTTTTTGAACTTTAATGTGCCAAAAGGTTTGCACTTGGAAATTTTGCAGTCAAACACCAAATTATAAGCTGTCAGCTCATTGGTTGGTGATCACGTAATGCATGCATTCGGTGGAAGCCAAACTCCGCCTCTACGGAAATGCCGCCACAGCAAGCGTGCATCACGTCATGACCAACCAATCAGCTGATTGTCTGTAATTTAAAGTTCGACTGTATTTAAGCATGCAAAAATGGTTGGCAAAGATTCACAATAAAAAAGCCAAATACCGTGGTCGAAGAGCATTGACTCTGCATTTCAATCAATCCACGGAACGCACAAATCAGCAGCATACGACGTTTGTGTGCTGCAGAGATCGACGGTCTGATAACACGGGCAACAGAAAATGGTGTGTGGTCTTTTGCTGCAAAGCCCGTTAGTTGATTTTCGCAGAACACGGAGCATGCGAGGAGCTTTGAATTACGGCAAGAACGAATGTATGGAGTTTGGTTGAAATCAAACACTCCATTCCTGGTTTTCTTGTATACCCGGAGGCGTTGTTTTTTTCGCAAACTCTGCATGCTGCGAAAAAAGTGACAGGTTAAATCAAACATACTACAGTATGGCCGAATAAATATGGCAGTCCATCAAGGCGGGATCAGTCGCAGACTAGGAGTTGGCTTTTTCAAAAAATGCCAACATAATTCCTAATAATGTGTGCAAGGGAGTAAGAATGAACATACAGTCGAACTCAATAAAATGTGGAATCAGCTGATTGGTCGGCCGAGGGGAGGCTGCTCACACTCCGCACCCTTCTTTTTTCGAGGATCTGGATTCGATTGAAACGTGTTTCTTTTGAATGAGTGTGAATTTCCAGCACCCTTTTCATGCTAAAAATAAACTCAGAAGGATTGTAGAACTGCGAAATTCAGATTTTTTTTATTCAACAGCTGAAAATGCATTTTTTATTGACGACGACGACGACGTCGTCGCTTAATTTTTGCGTTTGAACTAAAAGACAAAAGCCTGAAAGGAGTTCGCTGTGCATGGTTTGATGCGTGCACCAAGTAAATGAACACAGTAGCTTACCAAAAACAACTTGAAAACGGTGAAAATGAAAGATGAAAGCAAAGTCGTCGTCGTGTCGTCGCCGCGAAGTCGGAACGCATTTTTTAATTGCGGACGCATGTCGATCGGTCAGCTAGGAATGAAACCCCCTTCAGCTGGCTACACAGCGCACTACTTTCAGGCTTTTGTCTTTCAGTTCACACGCAAAAATTAAGCGACGTCGTCGTCGTCGTCGTCAATAAAAAGATGCATTTTGAGCTGTTGAATAAAAAAATCTGAATTACGCAGTTCTCCAATTCTTTGAGTTTATTTTTAGCATGAAAAGGGTGCTGGAAATTCACACTCATTCAAAAGAAACACGTTTCAATAGAATCCAGATCCACAAAAAAGAAGGGTGCGGAGTGTGAGCAGCCTCTCCTCGGCCGACCAATCAGCTGATTCCACATTTTAGTGAGTTCGACTGTAATAGCACGAAGAATCCATTGGTTAAAAAAACACGTCAAATTTGACACACAATTGGGTTTCTGAACGTCTTTTTGCGTTCATTCAAATTTCGCGCGCTGCTTACACCCTGAAAATAGCTGCCCTGTTTACTCGGCCATTCCGTATGTCTTTGATGAGTAGTTTTCTTGTTTTATTATGAGTGCCAGAAAAGCGCGCAAGCCAGTCCAGCTTGACACACGGCCAGAAATTCAGAACATGCGCAGTTTTTTATAACGTCCAGTCGTTAGCATGCTTACTCCCAGTCCCGTCAGCTATCGAGACGTGCCTCTTTGATGTGCGTCAGTATGAACTGGCCTTTAGCTAAATTCCTCGTCTCACGTTCTCCATTAAAAAAACGCAATTCAGCCAGGTGCGTTGTATCGCTTGAATGGTCTGCCGAGCACGCAACCTGCAACAGGACACGACAACAAAGCCCGTTTTTGCCTGCTGACGAAGCGGGACTGGTCCGACAGCGAGAGGCAATAGAAAAATTGTGTCATCCGTCAGAGGGCTGTACGGTTTTGTTTCGTGGTTGCCTCGGTTTTCCTTGTTTTTCTGCTGCAATGGCACGCAAGTGCACAGTGAGGGATCACCCAATGAGAGAGTCCAAATCAGTAAAGCTGGGACGTCCAGAACGTGCGTGGGTGCTGGTGATTGGTGATGCAACCCTGCCGTGCGTGCCTGCTCTCTCAGCATCGCATTGTCGTAAAACTTGACACTTGAACTTTTTCATCGATTGCTGTTTCTGCAGAAATGGTCATGCTTCCACTTTTTCACTCATGCCTCCACAACTCTTGTTATTTTGCTCAACTTTCTCTCTCTTTGCAGGCCATGTCCGTCCAGTGCCAAGCCTACGAATGCGCAGCGTGCGAGTTGGCGTTTCTGAGTGTGGCGACATTCGTGGCTCATCAGCGGCAGCACGTTGTTCCCGTCACTGCTGGCCGGAAAATCACAAAGAAACTCACTGGCAGGGCACTCAATCGTCTGTGTCAGCAAACGCAACAATCTGGGGAGGCAGTCAAACGCATGAACATGCACGAATGCCCGGTCTGCGGAGTTGCAGCGAAGGACAAGTCACAATTGCAACAGCATTTGAAGCAAGTTCATTCCACTGAGCGACCGTTCGCCTGCACCGAGTGCTCGTACAGGGCAAAGACAAACGGCAATTTGAAACACCATTTGACTGTCGTGCACTCAGACGCCAGACCGTTCAAATGCGACCAATGTGCGTATTCATGCAAGAGGAACTCTGCTTTGTCCACTCACAAACGCACAGTTCATTCCACCGATCGTCCGTTTCAATGCGACCAATGCGGCAAACAATTCAAGTCCAAAGAAAACCTACAAAAACACAGCGTAGTTCATTCAGTTGATCGACCGTTTGCCTGTGACCAATGCGACTACAAAGCAACACAGAGCGCAAATCTGCAGACACATGTGAAACATAAACATTCCACTGAGCGACCGTTCCACTGCAACCAATGTGGAACGAAATTCAAAACGAAGGCTCACTTGCAATTACACCAACGGGTGCACACGGACACACGGCCATTCGCTTGCAGTCAATGTGAGTACAAAGCAAAAACAGCATGGGAACTGCGCAATCATCAGCAACATCGCCATTCCACTGAGCGTCCGTTCGCTTGCAGCGAGTGCAACAAAACATTCAAAACAAGCTGGTGCCTAAAGCACCACCAATCTCGAGTGCACAGCGGTGAGAGTTCGTTCGAATGCGACCGATGTGCACAGTCGTTCAAAGTCAATGACAATTTGAGGCAACATCGACAAAACTGCAGAACGAAAAACTGAAGACACTGCGAAAACAGTTGGTTTGGTCAGTCCGTGGTAAACGTGCAAAACAAATGTAGGGGCGCGACATATGGTACGACATATGGTACGAAATAATATTGTTTTGCATATTTTGTTGCCACACGTTTCTGTTTCATTCGGTTTGTTTCACATTGTCAATCGTTGTTTTCTGATCGATTTTTGATGTTTTCTGAAATTGTCAAATTTGTTCAACAAAAAATTCAGCAATGTTGTGTTTGGTTCCCTTGACACCTTCATGGTCAACATTATATTTGAAATGTGCTTTTTCTCTTGTTTTGGTGCTTATGCTTTGTTGATGTTGGTGTTTTGGTGCTCTTGTTGCTTTCTCATTCGTGTTTTTGTCGTCGATTTTCAATAAACCTTTGTGGGTAAAGTCGCACTGCGGTATTATTTTTCTGCGCCCCTGTACCGTCTTCAGAAACATTCAGAAAATCTGCTAAACGTTTCCACTTGGCGATTCTATCGATGTGTGCAAATGGAGAAGATTCACAATAAAAAAGCAAATTTCCGTAGTAAAACAGAAACACAAACTCTGCATTTCCATGGATCCACGGAACGCAAAAACCATCAACTTACGACTGTGTGCTGCAAAGATCGACGGTCTGATAACACGGGGCAAAATGATGTGTGTCAGAGATGCGTGTTTCTTTGATGGGCAGACAGTTTTCTTTTCCTTGTTTCATGCTGAGTGCAACAAGCCAAGCTGGTCATCCTTGGCACACGGCCAACAAGTTATAAGTGAAAAATGTCCGTGTTTTTTGTTCATTTCGTGATGCTCCTGTGCGTCAAGCTGCTTTTTAGGCCCTGGTCTCTCGATCATTGATTGAGGTCTGTGGAACAAGTGACGTAAGTCTTCTTTTTGGATTTCAATGCCCACTTTCTCACCAAAATATTTCATTTTTTTGTCTTTTACGGATTTCGCTTTTGCTTGTTTTTATGTGAAAAAATCAAAAAACGAGCCACACCAGTCTTGCATTTCCTTAGTGACTGCCATTTTTACGAAAATGTGCCCAAAAAACCGGAGCTTTGCTCAGGTCATGTGTGGTTTTCACTCTTTAAGGTCATGACAGCCAAGTCCCGGATCTACGAAAGTGCAACTGCTCTTTCTCATGCTGTTTCCACAAAAATAGTCATGCTTCCACTCTTTCACTCATTTCCCTCAACAACTTTTCTTATTCTGCTCAACCTCCTCTCTCTTTGCAGGCCATGTCAGTCCAGGGCCAGGCCTACGAATGCGCAGTGTGCGAGTTGGCGTTTCTGAGTGTGGCGACATTCGTGGCTCATCAGCGGCAGCACGTTGTTCCCGTCACTGCTGGCCGGAAAATCACAAAGAAACTCACTGGCAGGGCACTCAGTCGTCTGTGTCAGCAAACGCAACAATCTGGGGAGCCAGTCAAACGCACGAACATGCACGAATGCCCGGTCTGCGGAGTTGCGGCGAAACGCAAGTCAAAATTGAACCGACATTTGAAGCAAGTTCATTCCACTGAGCGACCGTTCGCCTGCACCGAGTGCTCGTACAGGGCAAAGACAAAATCAAGCTTGACAGACCATTTCACTCACGTGCACTCAGACGCCAGACCGTTCAAATGCGACCAATGTGCGTATTCATGCAAAAGGAACTCTGATTTGTCCGCTCACAAAGGTACAGTTCATTCCACCGATCGTCCGTTTCAATGCGACCAATGCGGCAAACAGTTCAAATCTAAAGGAGTACTAAAGCAACACAGCGTTGTTCATTCAGTTGATCGACCGTTTGCCTGTGACCAATGTGACTACAAAGCAACACAGAGCGCATATCTGCAGACGCATGTGAAACAGAAACATTCTACTGATCGTCCGTTCCACTGCGGCGAATGTGGAACGAAATTCAAAACGAGAGATGAGAAACGAAGTCACCAACGGGTGCACACGGACACACGGCCATTCGCTTGCCAACACCCAAACACAAACAAACAAAATTACCCCACCCCCACAAACTCCCAATTCAAAACATTCACTTTTTAATTTCTCTATTACTACTAAATTTACAATTTGTCTGTCTGTCCGTCACACTTTTGAATTGGCGCCCATTTTTTGTTATTTTTGCCATTTTTGCCATTTAAGAAAGCTTCATCCCAATCTCAATCTCAATCTATTTTTAATATCACTTAAAGTTGTTTACACAAAACGCCGCTCTTCACAGTTGAAAGTCATCATGATACCACGGTTTTCAAATTAATACTCCATGATTATGAGCGATAATTTCAACGCAACGCACGATGGGCACATGGCAATTGTTGCTGCTAAAACTTGACGAGCGACTGCGAAAGATGTAACAAAACCGTCTTTGAAAAAAGTTAGTTTTTTTTAATTGGGTCGCAATGGTATTTACCAGTCATTTTTTATTTATTTATTTATTTATTTGTTCGCTTTTTTTACTTTGCAGGCTTGGGTTATGTTAGGGTAAACGGGTAAAAAGAACCAATGACTGTAAAACGAGAGTTAAAAAACGTCACTTTATTGTTTCTTCTATTCATTTTCATTTTACAAAAAAGGCTTGGCTTATGTTAGGGTAAACGGGTAAAACAGGCATTAGCTTTTTAAAACGGGTACTTGAAAAAAATGTTTAATTTTATATTTTTATTCAATTTTACTTAACTTACAAAAAGGATTGACTTAGGTTAGGGTGAACGTGTAAAAATAGCAAAATCATAAACTTCGCATTTTCACTTTACAAAAAATGCTTGGCTTAGGTAAACGGGTAAAATCGATCTTACTTCACTTACAAAAAGGCTTGACTTAGGTTAGGGTGAACGGGTAAAAATAGCAAAATCATAAAATTTCGCATTTTCACTTTACAAAAAAGGCTTCGCTTATGTCAAGGTAAACGGGTAAGAGAAGCTTTAGCTTTTTGAAACGGGTAATTGAAAAAACGTTAGTTTTTATACTTTTTATTCGATCTTACTTCACTTACAAAAAGGCTTGACTTAGGTTGGGGTGAACGGGTAAAAATAGCAAAATCATAAACTTCGCATTTTCACTTTACAAAAAAGGCTTCGCTTATGTTAGGATAAACGGGTAATTGAAACATTAGCTTTTTAAAACGGGTAATTGAAAAAACGTACATTTTTATACTTTTTATTCAGCTTTACTTCACTAACAAAAAGGCTTGACTTAGGTTAGGGCGAAAGGGTAAAAATAGCAAAATCATAAACTTCGAATTTTCACTTTACAGAAAAGGCTTCGCTTATGTTACGGTAAACGGGTAAAAGAAGCATTAGCTTTTTAAACCGGGTAATTGAAAAAAACGTTAATTTTTACATTTTTTATTCAATTTTACTTCACCTACAAAAAGGCTTGCCTTAGGTTACGGTGAACGGGTAAAAATAGCAAAATCATAAACTTCGCATTTTTTATTTATTTAAATACATTAAAAAATATTGTATTGTAGGCGGCTTCACGGCAGCACAAGGTAAATTTTCTTTAGATTGGTTATTCAGTAAACGTTACGGTTTTTACTTTTTAATTCAATGCCACTTCACCAAAAAGCTTGGCATTGATTAAGCTCGGGTCCATTGGCTAGTCTATATTATTAAATTTACAAAGTGTCTGTCTGTCTGTCTGTCTGTCTGTCTGTCTGTAACCGCGTGTCATTTTTGGCCGATTTGAATTGGCGCCCTTTTTTGCTACTTAAGAAAACTCCATCTCAATTTCCTTAACCTATTTTTTTATTAATGCCAGTTGAGATTGTTTTCTCAAAACGTCGTTCTTCATAGCTGAAGTCATCATGATACTCTTTGGTCAACAGAGACAGTTCAGCGCAGCACAGGCAAATGGACGCGTGGCTGATCAAAACTTGATGATTGACTGGGAAAGATGTAACAAAACCGTCTTTGAAAAAAGTTTGAACTTTTTTGTTTTTAAAAATCGGGTTGCAAAACGCACATCGACATCGGCATTGCAAGTTGCACTTTGGATTCAAAACAAGTACATTTCATTGAAATTGATACTCCATGTTTCATTTTCAAATTGATACTCCATGGTTATGAGCGATAATTTCAACGTAACGCACGATGGGCAACTGGCAATAGTTGCTGCTCAAAACTTGACGAGCGACTGCCAAAGATGTGACAAAACCGTCTTTGAAAAAAGTTCGTTTTTTAATTGGGTCGAAATGGTATTTACCATTTGTTTTCACTTTGCAAAATGTTTGGGTCATGGTTGGGTAAACGGGTAAAAAGAAGCAATGACTGCAAAAACGAAATTATAAACGTCACTTTTTTGTTTTTTCCATTCATTTTCACTTTAGAAAAAAGGCTTGGGTTATGTTAGGGTAACCGGGTAAAAGAAGCATTAGCTTTTTAAAACGGGTATTTTTTAATGAAAAAAACGTTAATTTTTATATTTTTTATTCAATCTTACTTAACTTACAAAAAGGCTTGACTTAGGTTAGGGTGAACGGGTAAAAATAGACAAAATCATAAACTTCGCATTTTCACTTTACAAAAAAAGGCTTGGCTTAGGTAAACGGGAAAAAAGCATTAGCCTTTTAAAACGGGTAAATGAAAAAAACGTTAGTTTTTAAATTTTTTATTCAATTTAACTTCACTTACAAATGGCTTGCCTTCGGTTAGGGTAAACGGGTAAAAATAGCAAAATCATAAACTTCGCATTTTTTATTTATTTAAATACCCTACATTAAAAAATATTGTATTGAAGGCGACTTCACGGCAGCACAAGGTAAATTTTCTTCAGGGTTATTATTCAGTAAACTTTACTGTTTTTTCTTTCTAAGTCAATGCCACTTCACCAAAAAGGCTTGGCATTGATTAAGCCACATACGCTCGGGTCAATAGGCTAGATCAACAAAGCATAAGCACCAAAACAAGAGAAAAAGCACATTTCAAATATAATGTTGACCATGAAGGTGTCAAGGGAACCAAAAACAACATTGCTGAATTTTTTGTTGAACAAATTTGACAATTTCAGAAAACATCAGAAATCGATCAGAAAACAACGATTGACAATGTGAAACAAACCGAATGAAACAGAAACGTGTGGCAACAAAATATGCAAAACAATATTATTTCGTACCATATGTCGTACCATATGTCGCGCCCCTACATTTGTTTTGCACGTTTACCACGGACTGACCAAACCAACTGTTTTCGCAGTGTCTTCAGTTTTTCGTTCTGCAGTTTTGTCGATGTTGCCTCAAATTGTCATTGACTTTGAACGACTGTGCACATCGGTCGCATTCGAACGAACGCTCACCGCTGTGCACTCGAGATTGGTGGTGCTTTAGGCACCAGCTTGTTTTGAATGTTTTGTTGCACTCGCTGCAAGCGAACGAACGCTCAGTGGAATGGCGATGTTGCTGATGATTGCGCAGTTCCCATGCTGTTTTTGCTTTGTACTCACATTGACTGCAAGCGAATGGCCGTGTGTCCGTGTGCACCCGTTGGTGTAATTGCAAGTGAGCCTTCGTTTTGAATTTCGTTCCACATTGGTTGCAGTGGAACGGTCGCTCAGTGGAATGTTTATGTTTCACATGTGTCTGCAGATTTGCGCTCTGTGTTGCTTTGTAGTCGCATTGGTCACAGGCAAACGGTCGATCAACTGAATGAACTACGCTGTGTTTTTGTAGGTTTCCTTTGGACTTGAATTGTTTGCCGCATTGGTCGCATTGAAACGGACGATCGGTGGAATGAACTGTGCGTTTGTGAGCGGACAAAGCAGAGTTCCTCTTGCATGAATACGCACATTGGTCGCATTTGAACGATCTGGCGTCTGAGTGCACGACAGTCAAATGGCGTTTCAAACTGCCGTTTGTCTTTGCCCTGTACGAGCACTCGGTGCAGGCGAACGGTCGCTCAGTGGAATGAACTTGCTTCAAATGCCGTTGCAATTGTGACTTGCCTTTCGCCGCAACTCCGCAGACCGGGCATTCGTGCATGTTCATGCGTTTGCCTGGCTCCCCAGATTGTTGCGTTTGCTGACACAGACGACTGAGTGCCCTGCCAGTGAGTTTCTTTGTGATTTTCCGGCCAGCAGTGACGGGAACAACGTGCTGCCGCTGATGAGCCACGAATGTCGCCACACTCAGAAACGCCAACTCGCACGCTGCGCATTCGTAGGCCTGGCACTGGACTGACATGGTCTGCAAAGAGAGAGGAGGTTGAGCAGAATAAGAAAAGTTGTTGAGGGAAATGAGTGAGCGAGCGGAAGCATGACTATTTTTGTGGAAACAGCACTTGCACAAAGTTCAAGTGTCAAGTTTTAGGACAAAAAATCAAAGTAGATATTTGAATGACCAACTCGGCTGGTGAAAACTGAAAAAGATTTCAGACAAGAAAATGAATGAATCCTGTCAAAAAGAAAGCAATGGAAAGCCAAACGTCACTCGTAATGTCACATTCATTGTATCGACGTAAGGTAAAGTCGTTTCACGCAGTTGATGCTGAGAGCGCAGACACGCACGGCAGGGTTGCATCACCAAACAATCACCAGCACCCCACGCACGTTCTGGACGTCCCAGCTTTACTGATTTGGACTCTCTCATTGGGTGATCCCTCACTGTGCACTTGCGTGCCAATCAAGCAGAAAAACAAGGAAAACCGAAGCAACCACGAATGACACAATTTTCTATTGCCTCTCGCTGTCGGACCAGTCCCGCTTCGTCAGCAGGCAAAAACGGGCTTTGTTGTTGTGTCCTGTTGCAGGTTGCATGTTCGGCAGTCTATTCAAGCGATACAACGCACCTGGCTGAATTGCGTTTTTTTAATGGAGAACGTGAGACGAGGAATTTAGCTAAAGGCCAGTTCATACTGACGCACGTCAAAGAGGCACGTCTCGATAGCTGACGGGACTGGGAGTAAGCATGCTAACGACTGGACGTTTTAAAAAAACTGCGCATGTTCTGAATTTCTGGCCGTGTGTCAACCTGGACTGGCTTGCGCGCTTTTCTGGCACTCATAATAAAACAAGAAAACTGCTCATCAAAGACATATACGGAATGGCCGAGTAAACAGGGCAGCTATTTTCAGGGTGTAAGCAGCGCGCGAAATTTGAATGAACGCAAAAAGACGTTCAGAAACCCAATTGTGTGTCAAATTTGACGTGTTTTTTTAACCAATGGATTCTTCGTGCTATTATGTTCATTCTTACTCCCTTGCACACATGATTAGGAATTATGTTGGCATTTTTTGAAAAAACCAACTCCTAGTCTGCGACTGATCCCGCCTTGATGGACTGCCATATTTATTCGGCCATACTGTAGTATGTTTGATTGAACCTGTCACTTTTTTCGCAGCATGCAGAGTTTGCGAAAAAAACAACGCCTCCGGGTATACAAGAAAACCAGGAATGGAGTGTTTGATTTCAACCAAACTCCATACATTCGTTCTTGCCGTAATTCAAAGCTCTTCGCATGCTCCGTGTTCTGCGAAAATCAACTAACGGGCTTTGCAGCAAAAGACCACACACCATTTTCTGTTGCCCGTGTTATCAGACCGTCGATCTCTGCAGCACACAAACGTCGTATGCTGCTGATTTGTGCGTTCCGTGGATTGATTGAAATGCAGAGTCAATGCTCTTCGACCACGGTATTTGGCTTTTTTATTGAGAATCTTTGCCAACCATTTTTGCATGCTTAAATACAGTCGAACTTTAAATTACAGACAATCAGCTGATTGGTTGGTCATGACGTGATGCACGCTTGCTGTGGCGGCATTTCCGTAGAGGCGGAGTTTGGCTTCCACCGAATGCATGCATTACGTGATCACCAACCAATGAGCTGACAGCTTATAATTTGGTGTTTGACTGCAAAATTTCCAAGTGCAAACCTTTTGGCACATTAAAGTTCAAAAAATCGATATTTCTGAAGACGGTACAGGGCGCATAAAAATAATTCTGCAGTGCGACTTTACACCCAAATATTTATTGAAAATTGACGACAAAAACACAAACGAGAAAGCAACAAGAGCACCAAAACATCAAACAGAGCATCAACAAAACATAAGCACCAAAACAAGAGAAAAAGCACATCTCAAATACAATGTTGTCCATGAAGGTGTCAAGGGAACCGAACACAACATTTGTGAATTTTTGTTGAACAGCATTGAGTTGATGAAGATGTTCAGATTGAAAATGCCAAACAAACTGAATGAATCAGAAACGTGCCGTGTGGTAAAAAATTTTAGAAAATTGTACAGACTCAATCCCTCCCCCAAGATAGGTCACCAATCACCAAAACTGAAGCCAATCAGCGTGTTTTTTTAGCGTTGGGATTGAGGCTTGTGTTACGGCATCAACAAGTGCAGCAAGACGAGACTGTACGTTTCCAACAAACAAACAACAACAGACGAGACACAACGATTTGCAAAACAAAAATTTCATAGAGGTCCACTTGTCTATTGCTGTGTCAAAGTGTCTTCAGTTTTGTTCTGCATTTTTGTCGATGTCGATACAAATTGTCATTGACTTTGAACGTTTTTGCACATCGGTCGCACTCAAACGGACGCTCAGTGGAATGGCGACGTTGCTCATGCTTGCGCAGTTCCCATGCTGTTCTTGCTTTGTACTCACATTGGTCGCAAGCGAATGGCCGTGTGTCCGTGTGCACCCGTTGGTGTCTTCGTTGCTCAGCTCTCGTTTTGAATTTCGTTCCACATTCGCCGCAGTGGAACGGACGCTCAGTGGAATGTTTATGTTTCACATGCGTCTGCAGATTTGCGCTCTGTGTTGCTTTGTAGTCACACTGGTCACAGGCAAATGGTCGATCACCAGAATGCACAACGCTGTGTTGCTTAAGTTGTCCTTTAGATTTGAATTGTTTGCCGCATTGGTCGCATTGAAACGGACGATCGGTGGAATGAACTGTGCTTTTATGCTTCGATAAATCACAGTTCCCCTTGCATGAATACGCACATTGGTCACATTTGATTGGTCTGGCGTCTGAGTGCACGGAAGTGAAATGGCGATTCAAACTGTCATTTGTCTTTGCCCTGTACGAGCACTCGGTGCAGGCGAACGGTCGCTCAGTGGAATGAACTTGCTTCAAATGCAGTTGCAATCGTGACTTGTCTTTCGCCGCAACTCCGCAGACCGGGCATTCGTGCATGTTCATGCGTTTGACTGGCTCCCCAGATTGTTGCGTTTGCTGACACAGACGACTGAGTGCCCTGCCAGTGAGTTTCTTTGTGATTTTCCGGCCAGCAGTGACGGGAACAACGTGCTGCCGCTGATGAGCCACGAATGTCGCCACACTCAGAAACGCCAACTCGCACGCTGCGCATTCGTAGGCCTGGCACTGGACTGACATGGTCTGCAAAGAGAGAGGAGGTTGAGCAGAATAAGAAAAGTTGTTGAGGGAAATGAGTGAGCGAGCGGAAGCATGACTATTTTTGTGGAAACAGCACTTGCACAAAGTTCAAGTGTCAAGTTTTAGGACAAAAAATCAAAGTAGATATTTGAATGACCAACTCGGCTGGTGAAAACTGAAAAAGATTTCAGACAAGAAAATGAATGAATCCTGTCAAAAAGAAAGCAATGGAAAGCCAAACGTCACTCGTAATGTCACATTCATTGTATCGACGTAAGGTAAAGTCGTTTCACGCAGTTGATGCTGAGAGCGCAGACACGCACGGCAGGGTTGCATCACCAAACAATCACCAGCACCCCACGCACGTTCTGGACGTCCCAGCTTTACTGATTTGGACTCTCTCATTGGGTGATCCCTCACTGTGCACTTGCGTGCCAATCAAGCAGAAAAACAAGGAAAACCGAAGCAACCACGAATGACACAATTTTCTATTGCCTCTCGCTGTCGGACCAGTCCCGCTTCGTCAGCAGGCAAAAACGGGCTTTGTTGTTGTGTCCTGTTGCAGGTTGCATGTTCGGCAGTCTATTCAAGCGATACAACGCACCTGGCTGAATTGCGTTTTTTTTAATGGAGAACGTGAGACGAGGAATTTAGCTAAAGGCCAGTTCATACTGACGCACGTCAAAGAGGCACGTCTCGATAGCTGACGGGACTGGGAGTAAGCATGCTAACGACTGGACGTTTTAAAAAAACTGCGCATGTTCTGAATTTCTGGCCGTGTGTCAAGCTGGACTGGCTTGCGCGCTTTTCTGGCACTCATAATAAAACAAGAAAACTGCTCATCAAAGACATTATCTAAAAATGCGGGAGACGCATATAAAAGGAGGAATATGGCCTTGTGTAAGCAGTGAAAGACTTGGCTCGACAACCTTTTCAAGTCTCTGATGTGGTACACACGGATACAAGTACATAAGAGTCCTATTTTTGCGCCGCGTTTGTTGTTTACAAGCTTGTTGAAAAGCGTAAAAATTTTGAAGTTATCTAGATATTTTTCAATTGTCCTCTTCAGTTTAGTCTAAAATCACATCATGTGCGAAATTCTGAACAGCATGGCCGAATAAATGAGGCAGTCCGTCAAGGCGGGATTAGTCGCTGACTAGGAGTTGTCTTTTTCAAAAATGCCAATATAATTTATTAATATATTAATAATCCATTAGCTTAAAAAACGCGTCAAATTTGGCATACAATTTGGTTTCTGAACTTCTTTTTCTTTTATTCAAAATTCGCGTGCTCCTTGCACCCTGAAAAAAGCTGCCATGTTTAATCGGCTATACTGTAAATTCTGTGCAAAAAAACAGAAACATCAGAGATTGCAAAACATTGCTGCATGTAGCTTTATCGTTGTTGCTAACGTACGCACCGCTGTGCATACAGCAGCACCAGTGCAAAAAGTGTTGTCTTCCGTTGATTTTCACCCTTTTTACCAAACTCTTGTGCCAGGATAAACCGGTGAGTCATTGCCACAGAAGGAGACCTTGCGTTCCCAATGCCTCTGCGATACACTTTGTGCAAACCAGTGTCAGCGATCTAAAGTCTGATCGTTATTTTAGTGGTTTTAGAGGTCGCTAAATGCTAGAAAAAGGCAAATGTGAAAGTTTCATTTGTCTACAATGTACGAGTGTTGCCACTTGCAACCTAAATAAAAAATAAACGGCGCAAAAATATGACTCTTATGTACTTTTATCCGTGTGTACCACATCAGAGACTTGAAAAGGTTGTCGAGCCAAGTCTTTCACTGCTTACACAAGGCCATATTCCTCCTTTTATATGCGTCTCCCGCATTTTTAGATAATATTCTGACTTTTACATAAGCCCCGAAGGTCGGACCAAAATCACAATACGTTGGGCACACAACTCAGGTTTTTCATTTTTCGTTTTTAGGCCAATTTCGTCTATGCTATTTCTACGGCCGATTCACCCAAAATCGTCACGATTCAGTACCTAGAAATTGCTCACATAAGAAAACTGACCCAAAAGCCGTGATCGGCGCAATGAATTACCATAGAAAACACCGACTTCTTGTTTTTCATTTCTGGACCGGTTTCACTAAATTCCACGGCCGATTCGCCCGAAATCGTCACGATTCGGTATCTAGAGTTGCTCACATGAAAAAACTATCACAAAATCCGTGATCAGTGTATTTAATTACCATGGAAAACACCGTTTTTTTTGTTTTTCATTTCTGGACCAATTTCGCCAATTTCCACGGCCGATTCGCCCGAAATCGTCACGATTCAGTATCTAGAGTTGCTCACATAAAAAAACTAACACAAAATCCGTGATCAGCGCATTGAATTACCCTGGAAAACATCCTTTTCTTATTTTTCGTTTCTGGACCGATTTCGCCAATTTCCACGGCCGATTCGCCCGAAATCGTCACGATTCAGTATCTAGAGTTGCTCACGAAAGAAAACTAACCCAAAATCCGTAATCAGCGCATTGAATTACCCTGGAAAACACCCTTTTCTTGTTTTTCGTTATTATCTAAAAATGCGGGAGACGCATATAAAAGGAGGAATATGGCCTTGTGTAAGCAGTGAAAGACTTGGCTCGACAACGCTTTTCAAGTCTCTGATGTGGTACACACGGATACAAGTACATAAGAGTCATATTTTTGCGCCGCGTTTGTTGTTTAAAAGCTTGCTGAAAAGCGTAAAAACTTTGAAGTTATCTAGATATTTTTCAATTGTCCTCTTCAGTTTAGTCTAAAATCACATCATGTGCGAAATTCTCTACAGCATGGCCGAATAAATGAGGCAGTCCATCAAGGCGGGATTAGTCGCTGACTAGGAGTTGTCTTTTTCAAAAATGCCAACATAATTTCCAATCATGTGTGCAAGGGAGAAAGAATGAACAGAATAATACGGATAATCCATTAGTTTAAAAAAACGCGTCAAATTTGGCATACAATTTGGTTTCTGAACTTCTTTTTCTTTCATTCAAAATTCGCGCGCTCCTTGCACCCTGAAAAAAACTGCCATGTTTAATCGGCTATACTGTAAATTCTGTGCAAAAAACAGAAACATCAGCGATTGCAAAACATTGCTGCATGTAGCTTTATCGTTGTTGCTGACGTACGCACCGCTGTGCATACAGCAGCACCAGTGCAAAAAGTGTTGTCTTCCGTTGATTTTCACCCTTTTTACCAAACTCTTGTGACAGGATAAACCGGTGAGTCATTGCCTTTGCCACAGAAGGAGACGTTGCGTTCCCAATGCCTCTGCGATACACTTTGTGCAAACCAGTGTCAGCGATCTAAAGTCTGATCGTTATTTTAGTGGTTTTAGAGGTCGCTAAATGCTAGAAAAAAGCAAATGTGAAAGTTTCATTTGTCTACAATGTACGAGGGTTGCCACTTGCAACCGAAATAAAAAATAAACGGCGCAAAAATATGACTCTTATGTACTTGTATCCGTGTGTACCACATCAGAGACTTGAAAAGCGTTGTCGAGCCAAGTCTTTCACTGCTTACACAAGGCCATATTCCTCCTTTTATATGCGTCTCCCGCATTTTTAGATAATATTCTGACTTTTACATAAGCCCCAAAGGTCGGACCAAAATCACAATACGTTGGTCACACATTCTTCTAAACCCCGGACAACTCAGGTTTTTCATTTTTCGTTTTTAGGCCAATTTCGTCTATGCTATTTTTACGGCCGATTCGCCCAAAATCGTCACGATTCAGTACCTAGAATTGCTCACATAAGAAAACTGACCCAAAAGCCGTGATCGGCGCAATGAATTACCATGGAAAACACCGATTTCTTGTTTTTCATTTCTGGACCGGTTTCACTAAATTCCACGGCCGATTCGCCCGAAATCGTCACGATTCGGTATCTAGAGTTGCTCACATGAAAAAACTAACACAAAATCGGTGATCAGCGTATTTAATTACCGTGGAAAACACCGTTTTTTGTTTTTCATTTCTGGACCGATTTCGCCAATTTCCACGGCCGATTCGCCCGAAATCGTCACGATTCGGTATCTAGAGTTGCTCACATAAAAACCTAACCCAAAATCCGTGATCAGCGCATTGAATTACCATGGAAAACGCCGTTTTCTTTTTTTTCATTTCTGGACCGATTTCGCTGAAGTTCACGGCCGATTCGCCCGAAATCGTCACGATTCTGTAACTAGAGTTGCTCACTTGAAAAAACTAACACAAAATCCGTGATCAGCGCATTGAATTACCCTGGAAAACACCGTTTTCTTATTTTTCGTTTCTGGACCGATTTCGCCAATTTCCACGGCCGATTCGCCCGAAATCGTCACGGTTCAGCATCTAGAGTAGCTCACGTAAGAAAACTAACCAAAATCCGTGATCACCGCATTGATTTACCCTGGAAAACATCTTTTTCTCGTTTTTCGTTTCCGGACCGATTTCGCCAATTTCCACTACCGATTCGCCCGAAATCGTTACGATTCAGTATCTAGAGTTGCTCACATAAGAAAACTAATCAAAAATCCGTGATCAGCGCATTGAATTACCATGGAAAACACCCTTTTCTTGTTTTTTGTTTCTGGACCGATTTTGCCAATTTCCACGGCCGATTCGCCCGAAATCGTCACGATTCAGCATCTAGAGTTGCTCACGTAAAAAAACTAACCCAATATCCGTGATCAGCGCATTGAATTACCCTGGAAAACATTTTTTTCTTGTTTTTCGTTTCTGGACCGATTTCGCCGATTTCCACGGCCGATTCGCCCGACATCGTCACGATTCAGCATCTAGAGTTGCTTGCATAAAAAACTAACCCAAAATTCGTGATCAGCGCATTGAATTACCCTGGAAAACACCCTTTTCTTGTTTTTCGTTTCTGGACCGATTTCGCCAATTTCGACGGCCGATTCGCCCGAAATCGTCACGATTCAGTATCTAGAGTTGCTCACGTAAGAAAACTAACTCAAAATCCGTGATCAGCGCATTGAATTACTCTGGAAAACACCCTTTTCTTGTTTTTCGTTTCTGGACCGATTTCGCCAATTTCGACGGCCGATTCGCCCGAAATCGTCACGATTCGGTATCTAGAGTTGCTCACATAAGAAAACTAACCCAAAATCCGTGATCAGCGCATTGAATTACACTGGAAAACATAGTTTTCTTGTTTTTCATTTCTGGACCGATTTCGCCGATTTCCACGGCCGATTCGCCGGAAATCGTCACGATTCAGCATCTAGAGTTGCTCACGTAAGAAAACTAACCCAAAATCCGTGATCAGCGCATTGAATTACTACGGACTAGACCTTTTTCCTATTATTTTTCGTAGCTCAGACAAAATTTGTAAGAGTGAAAACTGATACTCAGTCAAAATGCTACGAACTTTCAAAAATGCACAATTTTAACTCAAAAAAATGCCCGGGCAAAAAAATAAACTAAATTTTCAGAAAATACGGATGAAATTACCCTAGGAAACATTTTTGTTCAACTGTGAAAGTGTCCCAGCTAAAAATTGAAAGGGCGAACACTTGAAACCAGGTGAAAACCCTCCAAACAATTAAAAATGCCCAATTTTTTACCCAAAAACAGGGTCTGGGTAAAAAATTAACCCGATTTTCAAAATCTCCGGATGGAATTACCCCAGGGAACATTTTTGTTCGACTGTGAAAGTGTCGCAGGCAAAAATTTAAAGGGCGAACACATGTTGATTACATAGCTGAAAAAAAAATACAAAGGGAAAGAAGTAACACTGTTTTCAGAATAGGTTTTTCGTGTCTACAGCGTATGAAAAGTAGTCGGATAAAATTTTTTTCGCGGCTCCAAGCACAACTTTGGGTGTTCGTTTCGTGTGCACAGTGCCAAGTTTGTGGCTTATACTATGCTCGCTGGACGCAGCGAGCAAATTTGAAAAAAGCGCGCGAGGGGATAACGGCTCATATTATGCGTGATGCGCTGTCCGCTCGCTGGCGCTCGCTCGCGCATCCGCATGATAACCTGAAAAAAAGGACGAAAGGGAAAAAAAAGTATTTTTTTAAAATAAGTTGTTTCTGCTTCCCACGAAAGGAAAAAAAGTAGACAAAAAAATTTTTCTCCGCGCCCCAACACCAATGGTGTTTTCGTTTCGTGGGCACCGCGGCCGTTTTTGTGTTTATTATTCCCCCCCCGCGCCACCCGACCAAATTCGAAAAAAGCGCGCGAGGGGATAACGGCTCATACCGTATTACCTCTAATAAACCCCCATGGGGGTTTATTTCTTCAGCGACTTCTGGGGGTGGGGGTTTATTTTTGGGGGGGGGGGGGGTTTATTTTTGGGGGGGGGGTTTATTTGGAAACCATTTTTAGGGGTGGGCAAAATGGCAAAAATACCTTCCATGGCAGGAAGGAAGTCGCAGAAACTTCTACTTTTCACAGAGATTTCCTTTTGTAACAGCCTTTTGTAATGAAATTACCACTAACTCATCCCTTTGGGGCCTTTGGTAGCACAATTTCACCAATGTCACTGCATTCAGCCACTGAATTCGCTAGGTATGTGTTTCAAACAGGTTTCTAATAAACCCCCATGGGGGTTTATTTTTGGGGGGGATTATTTGGAAACTTGTCGAGGGGGTGGGGGTTTATTTTTGGGGGGGGGTTTAATTTTGGGGGGGGTTTAATAGAGGTAATACGGTATTATGCGTGATGCGCTGTCCGCTCGCTGGCGCTCGCTCGCGCATCCGCATGATATACGGAATGGCCGAGTAAACATGGCAGCTTTTTTCAGGGTGTAAGCAGCGCGTGAAATTTGAATGAACGCAAAAAGACGTTCAGAAACCCAATAGTGTGTCAAATTTGACGTGTTTTTTTAACTAATGGATTCTTCGTGCTATTATGTTCATTCTTACTCCCTTGCACACATGATTAGGAATTATGTTGGCATTTTTTGAAAAAGCCAACTCCTAGTCTGAGACTGATCCCGCCTTGATGGACTGCCATATTTATTCGGCCATACTGTAGTATGTTTGATTGAACCTGTCACTTTTTTCGCAGCATGCAGAGTTTGCGAAAAAAGAAACAACGCCTTCGGGTATACAAGAAAACCAGGAATGGCGTGTTTGATTTCAACCAAACTCCATACATTCGTTCTTGCTGTAATTCAAAGCTCTTCGCATGCTCCGTGCTAACGGGTTTTGCAGCAAAAGACCACACACCATTTTCTGTTGCCCGTGTTATCAGACCGTCGATCTCTGCAGCACACAAACGTCGTATGTTGCTGATTTGTGCGTTCCGTGGATTGATTGAAATGCAGAGTCAATGCTCTTCGACCACGGTATTTGGCTTTTTTATTGAGAATCTTTGCCAACCATTTTTGCATGCTTAAATACAGTCGAACTTTAAATTACAGACAATCAGCTGATTGGTTGGTCATGACGTGATGCATGCTTGCTGTGGCGGCATTTCCGTAGAGGTGGAGTTTGGCTTCCACCGAATGCATGCATTACGTGATCACCAACCAATGAGCTGACAGCTTATAATTTGGTGTTTGACTGCAAAATTTCCAAGTGCAAACCTTTTGGCAAATTAAAGTTCAAAAAATTGATATTTCTGAAGACGGTACAGGGCGCATAAAAATAATTCCGCAGTGCGACTTTACACCCAAATATTTATTGAAAATTGACGACAAAAACACAAACGAGAAAGCAACAAGAGCACCAAAACATCAAACAGAGCATCAACAAAACATAAGCACCAAAACAAGAGAAAAGCACATCTCAAATACAATGTTGTCCATGAAGGTGTCAAGAGAACCGAACACAACATTTGCGAATTTTTGTTGAACAGCATTGAGTTGATAAAAATGTTCAGATTGAAAATGCCAAACAAACTGAATGAATCAGAAACGTGCCGGGTGGTAATAAATTGTGGAGAATTGTACAGACTCACCCCCCCCCCAAGATAGGTCACCAATCATCACCAAAACTGAAGCCAATCAGCGTGTTTTTTAGCGTTGGGATTGAGGCTTGTGGGAAGGCCCATTCATGCAAGCGCGCGCTGAAGCGCGCTGACGCGCGCTGACCAGCTTCATCATGAATGAAGAAATGAAGCTGCGTCAGCCGCTGCGGCTTTTTAGGTTTTTTGCCCATTCACGAACGCGCGCGCTGAAGCGCGCTGAAGCGCGCTGACGCGCTTCATCATGAATGATGAAGCGGCCTGAAGTGAAGCTGCGTCAGCCGCTGCGGCTTTTTAGGTTTTTTGTCCATTCACGAACGCGCGCGCTGAAGCGCGCTGAAGCGCGCTGACCAGCTTCATCATGAATGAAGAAATGAAGCTGCGTCAGCCGCTGCGGCTTTTGATGTCCGGACCCCAAATGCCGCAGCGGCTTGTCTGAAAAATGAAACGTATTTGCATAATTTCTGCGCTTTCAATTGTGATAGATGCAGACCAAAAAGGGAATGAATTTAATTGTGGTAAAATTAAATTAATTGAGGAATACAGTAAGTTTTATTGTGCTGCGTTTGTGAAAGAAACCAACAGATAAAAACGATAAAAACAACTGGGCTAAGACGGGTTTCGAACTTTGGCCTCTGTGCTGACAGGCACAACATGTTACCACTGCACTATAGTAGTTGACAGGTGGGAAGCTCTCTAGGCGTTTGTTCATTGAATGTCGTTCAGTTTTATCGTTTTGTGCTGTTGTCTGTGTTGTCTCCGTGCGTGCTGTTTAGTACACACTATATACCGCTTCGATTCGTTGTTTTTGCCGTTTCAGTGAATGTTTTGATCTTTTGATTTGTGCAACATTCACTAATCATGTGCTGCCGTTGAGGAAACTTTTTTTGCAATGCTCTACACCGTGGCAAGGCTAAAAAAGGAAAAAGGTTTCACGCCAAACCGCAGTTGAAGAAAACAATTATTTCACATCACGGTGTGGGGTACCGATGTGCGCAGCCCTCAAAACCGGTGTGCGTGCAGGCCGCAAGAAATTTATGCGGCTGCACTGTTTCGACACGGGTTTGAGGGCTGTGCACGGTGCACCACTTTGAGGGCTGTGCACCACTTTGAGGGCTGTGCACCACTTTGAGGGCTGTGCACCACTTTGAGGGCTGTGCACCATTTTGAGGACTATGCACCATTTGAATGCACAATGAATTTGGCCCTTTTTGCAGTTTGCAAGGCAGCCGGTGTAATGGAGCAAAGCTAGCAAAGCTTGTTCTTGCGGACTGCACACCGGTTTCAAGGGCTGCGCAAATCAGTACCCCGCACCGTCGCACGGGTACAGTTCACATAAATTTCACATAAATTTCTTGCACTACTTTTCTGCTTTGTTGAGTATTCGTATTCTCACTGTCACACTTATTTTGAGACTAATTACGCTATACAATACTGTTCAGAATCTGTCAGAAAAGTACTAAATGATTTAACAAAAAAGTCTTGCAACATTTGTGAAAGATTGTCACTGACAGCAACAATCAGCAATTTTGCACACACAAATTTGATGTCCGGACATCAAATGCCGCAGCGGCTGACGCAGCTTCATTTCATCATTCATGATAGCGCACTTCAGCGCGCGTCAGCGCGCTTCAGCGCGCGCGTTCGTGAATGGGCAAAAAACCTAAAAAGCCGCAGCGGCTGACGCAGCTTCATTTCTTCATTCACGATGAAGCTGGTCAGCGCGCTTCAGCGCGCTTCAGCGCGCGCGTCCGTGAATGCGCATGTGCTCCAAAACTGAAGCGCGCTGACGCACGCTGAAGCGCGCTGTTTTTTTGCTTCGTGAATGTGTAGCAAAGTGAAGCGCGTCAGCGCGCTTCAGCGCGCTTCAACCTCCATGAATGGCGCTTTACGGCATCAACAAGTGCAGCAAGACGAGGCACGTTTCCAACAAACCACAGAACGAGTTGCAAAACAAAAATTTCATCGAGGTCCACTTGTCTGTTGCTGTGTCAAAGTGTCTTCAGTTTTGTTCTGCATTTTTGTCGATGTCGCCTCAAATTGTCATTGACTTTGAACGTTTTTGCACATCGGTCGCATTCGAACGGACGCTCAACGCTGTGCACTCGAGTTTGGTGTTGCCTCAGGCACCAGCTTGTTTTGAATGTTTTGTTGCACTGACCGCAAACGAACGGACGCTCAGTGGAATGGCGGAATTGCTGATGAATGCGCAGTTCCGTTGCTGTTCTTGCCCTGTAGTCACATTGGCCGCAAGCGAATGGCCGTGTGTCCGTGTGCACCCGTTGGTGGTGTCTTCGTTGCTCATCTCCTGTTATGAATTTCGTACCACATTCGCCGCAGTGAAACTGACGCTCAGTAGACGTAGAATGTTTTCGTTTCATATGCGTCTGCAGATGTCCTCTCTGTGCTGCTTTGTAGTCACATTGGTCACAGGCAAATGGTCGATCACCAGAATGCACAACGCTGTGTTGCTTAAGTTCTCTTTTAGATTTGAATTGTTTGGCGCATTGGTCGCATTGAAACGGACGATCGGTGCAATGAAGTAAGCGTTTATGGCGAAGTAAATGCGAGCTGCTTTTGCATGAATACGCACATTGGTCGCATTTGAACGGTCTGGCGTCTGAGTGCACTTGAGTGAAATGGCGTTTCAAATTGCCGTTTCTTTTTGCCCTGTACGAGCACTCGCTGCAGGCGAACGGTCGCTCAGTGGAATGAACGTGCTTCAAATGCAGTTGCAAGTGTGACTTGCGTTTCGCTGCAACTCCGCAGACCTGGCATTCGTGCATGTTCATGCGTTTGCCTGGCTCCCCAGATTGTTGCGTTTGCTGACACAGACGACTGAGTGCCCTGCCAGTGAGTTTCTTTGTGATTTTCCGGCCAGCAGTGACGGGAACAACGTGCTGCCGCTGATGAGCCACGAATGTCGCCACACTCAGAAACGCCAACTCGCACGCTGCGCATTCGTAGGCCTGGCACTGGGCTGACATGGCCTGCAAAGAGAGAAAGTTGAGCAAAATAACAAATGTTGTTGAGGCAGAAAAGTGAAAGTGTGAAGCATGACCATTCCTGCAGAACCAACAATCGATGAAAAAGTTCAAGTGTCACGTTTTACGAGAAAAAAAATCAAAGCAGATATTTGAATGACCAACTCGGCTGGTGAAAACTGAAAAAGATTTCAGACAAGAAATTGAATGAATCCTGTCAAAAATAAAGCAATGGAAAGCCAAACGTCACTCGTAATGTCACATTCATTGTATCGACGTAAGGTAAAGTCGTTTCACGCAGTTGATGCTGAGAGCGCAAGCACGCACGGCAGGGTTGCATCACCAAACAATCACCAGCACCCCACGCACGTTCTGGACGTCCCAGCTTTACTGATTTGGACTCTCTCATTGGGTCATCCCTCACTGTGCACTTGCGTGCCAATCAAGCAGAAAAACAAGGAAAACCGAGGCAACCACGAATGACACAATTTTCCATTGCCTTTCTCTGTCGACCGGACCAGTCCCGCTTCGTCAGCAGGCAAAAACGGGCTTTGTTGTCGTGTCCTGTTGCAGGTTGCACGTTCGGCAGACTATTCAAGCGATACAACGCACCTGGCTGAATTGCGTTTTTTAATGGAGAACGTGAGACGAGGAATTTAGCTAAAGGACAGTTCATATTGACGCACGGTATTTGACTTTTTTATTGAGAATCTTTGCCAACCATTTTTGCATGCTTAAATACAGTCGAACTTTAAATTACAGACAATCAGCTGATTGGTTGGTCATGACGTGATGCACGCTTGCTGTGGCGGCATTTCCGTAGAGGCGGAGTTTGGCTTCCACCGAATGCATGCATTACGTGATCACCAACCAATGAGCTGACAGCTTATAATTTGGTGTTTGACCACAAAATTTCCAAGTGCAAACCTTTTGGCAAATTAAAGTTCAAAAAATCGATATTTCTGAAGACGGTACAGGGCGCAGAAAAATAATTCCGCAGTGCGACTTTACAGGCAAAGATTTATTGAAAATCGACCACAAAAACACGAATGAGACAGCAACAAGAGCACCAAAACACCAACATCAATGAAGCATGAGCACCAAAACAAAAGAAAAAGCACATCTCAAATACAATGTTGGCCATGAATGAAGGTGTCAAGAGAACCGAACACAACATTTGTAAATTTTTGTTCAACAGCATTGAGTTGATGAAAATGTTCGGATTGAAAATGCCGGCGCTCTTTACTAATGCGTGGCCCAAGACAAAATGAATGGCCCATCGCAAAATGAATGGCCCATCGTAAAATGAATGGCCCTACACAAAATAAGTGGCCCAACACAAAATGAATGGCCCATGAATGAATGAATGAATGAATGAATGAATGAATCGTTGTAGGTTCCTAATCCAAAGCCAAGCCTTTTGGATAAGGTGAAAAATGTTGCTTGCAATGAGTCGTAGGTTCCTAAACCTAATCCTAAGCCAAGCCGTTTTGATAAGGTGAAAATGATCAGTTTTTTATGGTTTTAAAAACAATCAGCATATCCTCGTTTGTTTGTCAATTCACTGCAATTGTTGTGGTAACGAAAGACGCAAAAGTTGTTGCCGTTTTGCAGTCTGACGACGACTCATACTTCATCGTTGAAAATCTGCAACATTTCCTGAGACAACAGAAGCCGAGTGCTCCATTTCAATACGGCTACACGCAACAATATGGAACGACGAAAATTCTGTTCAATGCTGGTGGTGGTGGACAGGTGAAAATATTTTTTTTTTTGAATTTAAAAAAGTCTAAAATGAAAGTTTAGGCGGTTTGACGCACGGCGGTAAGTTCACCATGTGGCAAACAGTTTACCACATGGGACGGGCAGTTTACCACCACATGGGGGCCATGTCATCCCGCGGTGGCCAGTTTTACCACGACGTGGCGACATGTTTATGAGGATGCAACAGTAATTATGAAACAACACCTCAATACAATGGCAACAAAAACCAAACAACAAGCAAAGTAAAAAAACATTGCAACTAGGGTTGGCAAAATACCGTTTTTTTCAAATCATGGTAAAAAAACCTGTATTTTTCCCGGTAAAATTACGGTAATTTTACCGGAAAAAAACGAAAGCCAAAAAGTTGTAAAAACCCACATATTTTTCGCAGCCGATTTTCAACTTGAACCAGGACTTGTGAAAACAACTTTCAGAATGCTTTGTTCAAAATATCGTGCACCAACAAAGAAAATAAATTATGTTTGGGCTTGAAAACCCAAAAGGTCAGCAATAAATCGAACATTATCTTTTGCTCAATAATTTATTGTCCACCAATTACATCGGAAAAAACCACAGCGTTTTCACCGGACAGTCTTTGGTCACAATAGACGAACACAATTTGCTGCAATAACGCAGTTAAACCGAATCAGTTCAGTCAGTTCAGATCAAAAAGAAAACAAATCAGTAATTGTGAAAGAATGTTGAGCGACATTTGGAATTTTTGAAATTTTCAGCTCAGCTCGGCAGCTTCAGCCGATTCTTGCACATCGCTTAACAGTTCTTTTAATCATCAGTGTCAATTTCGTCATCATATTTTTCTTGGTCACAGATTTTCTCATTTTCTCATCAAAAATGATATAAAAACTCAGGGTCCGAGATTGAAAAACCGGAAAAATACGAAAAAAAAACGGAAAAATACAGAAACGGTCTTTTTCCCGTTTTTTTCAAGGCACCAATTTTTGCCCTGGTAAAAAAACGCGTATAAATACGTGTTTTTTTTACCGGTAAAAAAACCGGTATTTTTACCATGCCAACCCTAATTGCAACACCTTTTCAGTGTGCACTTGAGCAAAGCGACTGCATGTGGAACAGTGTGCTCTCTGATTGTGGAGTGAAGCAAACTGAAAAATAATTTTTGTCATTCAACCCTTTCAATCAGATCATCAGCCGCGAGATCATGCTCAAAATGGTGCACGCGATTGCGGCTGGAAATTGTCCTCCAGATAAACCGAACTTTGGCGATCTGATCGTAGCGAAGTGTCTGTCAACGGTTGGCGAGTTTCTTTCAGAATCATATGATCGATCTCGATTGTTTCACTTGAGAATGTGTGGAACCAGTTTTATTTGTTGAAAGCAGTTTCCAGGCAAAAAATTGCAACAAATGCTGCGAACAAAACGCGCTACTTTTCCCGTTTACTAGTCTTTACCCGCAAGCCATACGCGCTCCGCAAGGTCATGCCAAATAGCGGGGCTATGATCAAGCGTTACGGGGACAATAGCGGGCAAACTGTTGCGGACGGGCGGGTATTGTTGTCTCACTGAAACTGCAGTTGATGCCTTCAAACTCATCTTATTGGTTTCATGATTTCCAAGATTGGCGTGAAAATGGCCGACACCAGAAACCGGCAGCAGCAACTTCGATTCACGCAAATGCCAATGACGGACACGTTCAACCATCGTTCCACCGATCGGCAGCACGTTTGGCGCCAAACTCCGTGGAAAGTTCGCGAAAATTTCACCTGCTGCGCTGAAGGGAGAAGAATAAGTGTGGGCGATTGGAGGGGGGCGGGGTGTCTGGTTTCCAGCAAACTGAAGTGCAGAGAATTTTGAAGAGTTTCGCAAAACAACGCGCTGATTGGCCGTGTCGTTAGAATTGGGCGCCGTGATTGGTTGGGCTGCAAATTAAAAGTGAACGATCAAATCAGCTTGCGCAACAATCAAGATTTGATTACTTGCTATACTCTTTGTGATTAGATACGCAGTCTGTTTTCATTTCGGGATATCCAGTGTTCTCAAGATTTTTCTTGCCGATTGGTTGTACATTTGAGATTAGCGGGTAAAAACGGAATCACCAACAACAACGCGAAACCAGACACACAACCAAAAAGAGTTAATCAACTTTCACTACATCAAACCGTCGCAAATGCGTTGGCTTAAATTCCTGATCTACAACTTGACGTTCCGAACCGAACGCAACCAGAAGCCCCGAAAAACTGTTCAATCGACGAAAATGAAGATTTTGTGTCTCATAACCAGCACCGCACTCTGGGGTGGTGTGTTGGGGCTGATTGACCAAATCAACCAGACTTGGGCAAAAAACTGTTGGAGACGAGTCTACATCACAACGAAACCGAGAGTTGAAAGTGATCGAAATCATCAAGATTTTACAACAAAAACAGTGACCAACACGACCACGTTTGCCATAGTGCCGTCCAAATCCAGTGGATCCCCAAACGTTGAACAATTACTGCACAAATATGTGATTGCGAAAAAGTGGCCGGATTTCGATTGGGCGATTTTGGTGAGCGGTTTGCAACTTTTGCTTTGTCCTTTCACTGAACAGCCACAGTCCAGTCCGCCGGGTCGGTTTTGTTTTCGCATTTTGTTTCGAGTGAATGCGGGCGATGTTCACATTTTCGAACATTTTGGACACATCCACATCACATCAACAAATGATGCAGCGCCAATGAGCGTGCTGGAATTCAAAACATTTGCGCAACGTTTCTCAAATGTTGACAGCTCGATATTCAAACGTTGCTCGTGTGGCGTGCGCTGGAAATGTCATTGGAAACGAGCAGCAACCAATCAGCGTGCTTCTATCTGCGAAACGCGGTGATGAACGAGCCAGTGGCAATGATGGTCAGCGTTTTTTTAATTCACAAATCGTGTCCTGTTGATTGGTCCCTTGTTTCAGTTCGGTAGAAGCTGATTGGTTTAAACAGACAGAAAAGACAGATAGAACAGCCACAATGCAATTCATTTCTACTCAATCCAGCTATATAATTTCAAAATAATGATTGAAATAAGAATGAAAGCAAAAAGAATTCGTCTGCATTCACCTCAGATTATGAATCGCCACTTTGTTGAATCGAATTTCGCCAAGAATGATGCTAATTTCAAAACGACTGCAGCAGATGAGGTGCAATGACTTGCCTGTTTTTACATTTTGCTAAATTGGCTTCTTTTTACATTTCTCTGTGCTGATTGGTCCAAAAACCAGCAGAATGCAACCAATTATCACGTCAGATTGGATTTTTTCTAAAAACGTGGCTTTTACAGGGACATCTCGTCTTCTCACTGCCATTGAAAAGAGAAATTTACATACACCATGTTTGCTTAAACTTGTCGTTTTTTTCGCAGAACACAGAGCTCGCGACAGAAGAACGAACGGGATCGGAGTTGCAAGAAAACAGATTTACTCTGTAGCCATAAATGGGGAGCGGTGCTTGACTGTCAGTCAACCAAACCCGATACATCCGTTCTTCTCAGTGTGATCCAAAGTTTCGCATGCTCTGTATTCCGCGAAAAAAGTAACACGTTTAAACAAACGCACTTTAGGTTCCGTTTCTGCAAAATTATTGCAGCCCAATCTTCTGGCAAACTGCAAAGCCGAGATTTCTGAAGATGGTACAGGGTGTGCAAAGATCATTACGCAGCACGACGTTTCGCCCATTGATTTATTCAAAATTGACGCCAATAAAAAACACACGAATAAACAACGAATTCAACAGTCATCAAAACAACAACTGCCACAACAACGAGAGAAGTGCATATCAAATGAACTGTTGGCCATGAATGGGGTGAAGAGAAGCGAAATCAACATTTATGAGATCCTTTTAAACAGAATTACTGTGATATTGAAGTGATGGAAACGTTTATATTGAAAACAAACACGTCAAACACACTTGAAACGTTTATTAAACAAACTACACAACTAATTTATTGAGCTGCCATTAATGGTGTGGCTGTGGCACAATTAAGTAGACACCAAATGTTGTGCTGAATGCAAAGCATCGTTTTCTTGATGGACTCCAGCTGTGCAGCTCATGAGCTGCAGCTCAGACAGCTCAGCAAAATGTTGAGTAATTTGTTGAGTTGGCGTTCTGAGTGCAAACGATGCAAAATTTGCAACAATTTCAAAAAATCATCATTTCGGTGAAATGTGTAGATCCACGGTAATACTGCCAAGGCCAAACCAATCAGCAGACACACTAAAAATGAAAGCAAATATGTTTTTGATTGATGACAATAAAATCCAGTGCAACACGAGACATGTTTTTTTGACAATACCACACGATACGATTGTCAAAATCAAAAGTTCTTTCAGGTTCACTTATGTCCATGCCTTCAACTGTTGTCTTTATTTGCATTTTGGTCGATGTTGTCGCAAACATCCACTGGTCTTAAACGCCTTTTCACATCGGTCGCACTTAAACGGACGCTCAGTGGAATGGCGATGTTGCTGATGACGGCGCAGTTCCCATGCTGTTCTTGCCCAGTAGTCACATTGGTCGCAAGCGAATAGCCGTGTGTCCGTGTGCACCCGTTGGTGTTTTCGTTGGTCAGCACTCGTTTTGAATTTCGTTCCACATTGGTCGCAGTGGAACGGTCGCTCAGTGGAATGTTTATGTCTCACATGTGTCTGCAGATTTGCGCTCTGTGTTGCTTTGTAGTCACATTGGTCACAGGCAAACGGTCGATCAACTGAATGAACTACGCTGTGTTTTTGTAGGTTTTCTTTGGACTTGAATTGCTTGCCGCATTGGTCGCATTGAAACGGACGATCGGTGGAATGAACTGTGCGTTTGTGAGTGGACAAAGCAGAGTTCCTCTTGCATGAATACGCACATTGGTCGCATTTGAACGGTCTGGCGTCTGAGTGCACGTGAGTGAAATGGCGTTTCAAACTGCGGTTTGTCTTTGTCCTGTACGAGCACTCGGTGCAGGCGAACGGTCGCTCAGTGGAATGAACTTGCTTCAAATGCAGTTGCAAGTGTGACTTGCCTTTCGCTGCAACTCCGCAGACCGGGCATTCGTGCATGTTCATGCGTTTGACTGGCTCCCCAGATTGTTGCGTTTGCCGACACAGACGACTGATTGCCCTGCCAGTGAGTTTCTTTGTGATTTTCCGGCCAGCAGTGACGGGAGCAACGTGCTGCCGCTGATGAGCCACGAATGTCGCCACACTCAGAAACGCCAACTCGCACGCTGCGCATTCGTAGGCCTGGCACTGGACTGACATGGCCTGCAAAGAGAGAGAAAGTTGGGTAAAATAACAAGAGTTGTTGAGGCAGAAAAGTGAAAGTGTGAAGCATGACCATTCCTGCAGAACCAGCAATCGATGAAAAAGTTCAAGTGTCAAGTTTTACGACAAAAAAATCAAAGCAGATATTTGAATGACCAATTCGGCTGGTGAAAACTGAAAAAGATTTCAGACAAGAAAATGAATGAATTCTGTCAAAAAGAAAGCAATGGAAAGCCAAACGTCACTCGTAATGTCACATTCATTGTATCGACGTAAGGCAAAGTTGTTTCACGTAGTTGGTGCTGAGAGAGCAGGCACGTACGGCAGGGTTGCATCACCAAACAATCACCAGCACACCCCCCCACGCACGTTCTGGACGTTCCAGCTTTACTGTTTTGGACTCTCTTATTGGATGATCCCTCACTGTGAACTTGCGTGCCAATCAAGCAGAAAAACAAGGAAAACCGAAGCAACCACGAAACAAAACCGTACAGCCCTCTGACGAATGACACAATTTTCCATTGCCTCTCGCTGTCGGACCAGTCCCGCTTCGTCAGCAGGCAAAAACGGGCTTTGTTGTCGTGTCCTGTTGCAGGTTGCGTGCTCGGTAGACCACTCAAGCGATACAACGCACCTGGCTGAATTGCGTTTTTTAATGGAGAACTTGAGACGAGGAATTTAGCTAAAGGCCAGTTCATACTGACGCACGTCAAAGAGGCATGTCTCGATAGCTGACGGGACTGGGAGTAAGCATGCTAACGACTGGACGTTTTAAAAAAACTGCGCATGTTCTGAATTTCTGGCCGTGTGTCAAGCTGGACTGGCTTGCGCGCTTTTCTGGAACTCATCATAAAACAAAACTGCTCATCAAAGACACATATAGTATGTTTGATTGAACCTGTCACTTTTTTCGCAGCATGCAGAGTTTGCAAAAAAAGAAACAACGCCTTCGGGTATACAAGAAAACCAGGAATGGAGTGTTTGATTTCAACCAAACTCCATACATTCGTTCTTGCCGTAATTCAAAGCTCTTCGCATGCTCCGTGTTCTGCGCAAATCAACTAACGGGTTTTGCAGCAAAAGACCACACACCATTTTCTGTTGCCCGTGTTATCAAACCGTCGATCTCTGACCACACAAACGTCGTATGTTGCTGGTTTGTGCGTTCGGTGGATCATTGAAATGCAGAGTTGATTGTCTTTGACCGCGGAAATTTGCTTTTTTTACTGAGAATCTTCGCCAACCGTTTTTGCATGCATGTAAATACAGTCGAACTTTAAATTACAGACGATCAGCTGATTGGTTGGTGATGACATGATACATGCCTTCTGTGCAGGCATTTCCGTGAAGGCGGGGTTTGGCTTCCACAGAATGCATGCATCACGTGATCACCAACCAATGAGCTGACTGCCTATAATTTGTCTTTGACTGCATAATAGCCAAGTGCAAACCTTTTGGCAAATTGAAGTTCGAAAAATCGATATTTCTGAAGACGGTACAGGGACGTAAAAAGTACAGTGTAATTCCGCAGTGTGACTTCACAAGCAAAGATTTATTGAAAATCGACCACAAAAACACGAATGAGACAGCAACAAGAGCACCAAAACACCAATATCAACAAAGCATAACCACCAAAAAAGAGAAAAAGCACATCTCAAATACAATGTTGGCCATGAAGGTGTCAAGAGAACCGAACACAACATTTGTGAATTTTTGTTGAACATATAGCACTGAGTTGATGAAAATGTTCAGATTGAAAATGCCAAACAAACTGAATGAAACAGAAACGTGCCGGGTGGTAATAAATTGTGGAAAATTGTACAGACTCAAACTCAAACCCCCCCCCCCTCCCCAAGATAGGTCACCAATCACCAAAACTGAAGCCAATCAGCGTGTTTTTTGGCGTTGGGACTGAGGCTTGTGTTGCGGCATCAACAAGTGGAGCAAGACGAGACACGTTTCCAACAAACCACACAACGAGTTGCAAAACAAAAATCATGCCCATTCGCGAGCGAAGCGGAGCGGAGCGGACAGCGGATGCGGCATAATATGGCCCGTCAGTCGCTCGCGCTAAAATTCCAAACTTACTTTGCCTCGCTCTGTGAACATAAAAGGAGCTGAGATTTTTTTCTGCGGCACACAGGCAGACAATCCACAGATACACTGTGTGCACGAGAAATTTTTTCGTGGTGATCTTCTACACACGCTGTGTGCGTATTTTATCAATTCTGAACGTGAAAAAAATTATTCTTCTAAACCCCTTTTTTCGACTATGTCATAAAATGTGTTCGCAGTTTCAGTGATATAAAGAAAATTCGAACTGTTGTGATAAAAACATTTCCTAGGGTAAAAATGTTCGGGATTTTCAAATTTCGCATTCATTTTTTTCTCTGATGCTTTTGAAGGCTCAAATTTTGCTTTTTTATACAACATGACGGAAAATGCTCATTTTGAAGTGTATTTGCGTTTTCTGCGCATGGAACAAACCGTTATTTGATAAATCAAAAAGTTTCTAGGGGTAACCAACAACGGAGAGTTTAAATTTGACTTTTATTTCTTTTAAAAATTAAAGGAATAGCAGGTAACTAACTAAAGTCGTTACGATTTCGGGCGAATCGGCCGTGGAAATTGGTGAAATCGGCCCAGAAACAAAAAATAGGAAACTGGTGTAGTCCTAGGTAATTCAATGCGCTGATCACGGATTTTGGGTTAGTTTTCTTTTGTGAGCAACTCTAGATATTGAATCGTGTCGATTTCGGCCGAATCGGCCGTGGAAATTGGCGAAATCGGTCCAAAAACAAAAAATGAGAAACTGGTGTAGTCCTAGGTAATTCAATGCGCTGATCACGGATTTCGAGTTAGTTTTCTTATGTGAGCAACTGTATATACTGAATCGTGACGATTTCGGGCGAATCGGCCGTGGAAATTGGCGAAATCGGTCCAAAAACAAAAAAAATGAGAAAACGGTGTTTTCCAGGATAATTCAATGCGCTGATTACGGATTTTGGGTTAGTTTTTTTTCATGTGAGCAATTCTAGATACTGAATCGTGACGATTTCGGGCGAATCGGCCGTGGAAATTGGCGAAATCGGTCCAGAAACGAAAAACAAGAAAAGGGTGTTTCCTAGGGTAATTCAATGCGGTGATCACGGATTTTGGGTTAGTTTTTTATGTGAGCAATTCTAGGTACTAAAACTTGACGATGTCGGGCGAATCGGCCGTAGAAATAGCAAAGGCGAAATCGACCCAAAAAAAGAAAAATGAAAAACCTCAGTTATCCGGGGTTTAGAAGAATGTGTGACCAACGAGATGTGAAGTCCGACCTTCGGGACTTATTTAAAAGTCAGAATATTATCTAAAAATGCGGGAGACGCATATAAAAAGGGGAATATGGCTTTGTGTAAGCAGTGAGAGACTTGGCTCGACAACTCTTTTCAAGTCTCTGATGGACACACGGATACAAGTACATAAGAGCCATATTTTTGCGCCGTTTATTCATTATTTCAGTTGCACATGTACTTTGTAGACAATTAAAACTTTTGCAGTGTTTAATAGCCGCGCATGCTCAAAAAACATTGTATGAATGCCGCTTAACATTTGCGGTATTTCGGGAATTTAACGACCACTAAAACCACTAAAATAACGATCAGACTTCAGACTGCTGATACTGGTTTGCCTAGGACAATGTATATCGCAGAGGCATTGGGGAACGCAAGGTCCCTTTCTCTGGCAAAGGCAACGACTCACGGGACATACAGTTTATCCTGCCACTAGAGTTTGGTAAAAAGGGTGAAAATCAACGGAAGACAACACCTTTTTGTCACTGATGCTGGTGTGTACACAGCGATGCGTACGTTATCAACGATAAAACCACATGAAGCAATGTCTTGCAGTCTCTGATTTTTCTATTTTTGCACAGAATTTACAGAATCTTGATTTACAGAAGTTCTGCACAGAATTTGCACAGAATTTCGCTCATGATGTGATTTCGGACTAAACTGGAAAGGACAGTCAAAAATAATTTTAAAACTTTTTCACGCTTTTCAGCAGAACAAACGCGGCGCAAAAATATAGCTTTTATGTACTTGTATCCGTGTGTCCATCAGAGACTTGAAAAGAGTTGTCGAGCCAAGTCTCTCACTGCTTACACAAAGCCATATTCCTCCTTTTATGTGAGTCTCCCGCATTTTTAGATAATATTTCATCGAGGTTCACTTGTCTGTTGCTGCGTCAAAGTCTCTTCAGTTTTGTTCTGCAGTTTTGTCGATGTCGCCTCAAATTGTCATTGACTTTGAACGTCTTTGCACATCGGTCGCATTCGAATGGACGTTCGTCGCTGTGCACTCGAGAGTGGTGAAGCTTTAGGCACCAGCTTGTTTTGAACGTTTTGTTGCACTGACCGCAAACGAACGGGCGCTCAGTGGAATGACGACGTTGCTGATGACGGCGCAGTTCCCATGCTGTTCTTGCCCTGTGGTCACATTGGTCGCAAGCGAATGGCCGTGTGTCCGTGTGCACCCGTTGGTGACTTCGTAGCTCAACTCCTGTTATGAATTTCGTTCCACATTCGCCGCAGTGGAACGGACGCTCAGTAGACGTAGAATGTTTTCGTTTCATATGCGTCTGCAGATGTCCGCTCTGTGCTGCTTTGTAGTCACATTGGTCACAGGCAAATGGTCGATCACCAGAATGCACAACGCTGTGTTGCTTAAGTTCTCTTTTAGATTTGTACTGTTTGCCGCATTGGTCGCATTGAAACGGACGATCGGTGGAATGAAGTAAGCGTTTATGGCAAAGTAAATGCGAGCTGCTTTTGCATGAATACGCACATTGGTCGCATCTGAACGGTCTGGCGTCTGAGTGCACGACAGTCAAATGGTGTTTCAAACTGCCGTTTGTCTTTGTCCTGTACGAGCACTCGGTGCAGGCGAACGGTCGCTCAGTGGAATGAAGTCGCTTCAAATGCTGTTGCAATAGCCACTTGCTTTTCGCTGCAACTCCGCAAACCGGGCATTCGTGCATGTTCATGCGTTTGACTGGCTCCCCAGATTGTTGCGTTTGCTGACACAGACGACTGAGTGCCCTGCCAGTGAGTTTCTTTGTGATTTTCCGGCCAGCAGTGACGGGAACAACGTGCTCCGCTGATGAGCCACGAATGTCGCCACACTCAGAAACGCCAACTCGCACGCTGCGCATTCGTGGGCCTGGCACTGGGCTGACATGGCCTGAAAACGGGCAGAAAGTTGGTTCAGATCCGGTTCAGACATGGCCTGCAAAGAAAGAGGAGGTTGGGTAACAAAAGCTGTTGAGGCAAATGAGTGAACGAGCGGAAGCATGACCATTTCTGCAGAACCAGCAATCGATGAAAAAGTTCAAGTGACAAGTTTTAGGACAAAAACTCAAAGCAGATATTTGAATGACCAACTCGGCTTGTGAAAAGTGAAAAAGATTTCAGACAAGAAAATGAATGAATTCTGTCAAAAAGAAAGCAATGGAAAGCCAAACGTCACTCGTAATGTCACATTCATTGTATCGACGTAAGGCAAAGTCGTTTCACGCAGTTGATGCTGAGAGAGCAGGCACGCACGGCAGGGTTGCATCACCAAACAATCACCAGCACCCACGCACGTTCTGGACGTCCCAGCTTTACTGATTTGGACTCTCTCATTGGGTGATCCCTCACTGTGCACTTGCGGGCCATTGCAGCAGAAAAACAAGGAAAACCGAGGCAACCACGAAACAAAACCGTACAGACCTCTGACGAATGACACAATTTTCCACTGCCTTTCTCTGTCGGACCAGTCCCGCTTCGTCAGCAGGCAAAAACGGGCTTTGTTGTCGTGTCCTGTTGCAGGTTGCATGCTCGGTAGACCACTCAAGCGATACAACGCACCTGGCATTTGCCTGCTGAATTGCGTTTTTTCCAAACTTTGAGACGAGGACTTCAGCTAAGGGCCACTACATACTGACGCACGTCAAAGGCACGTCTCGATAGCTGACGGGACTGGGAGTGAAAGAACGCCTTCGGGTTTACAAGAAAAACAGGAATGAAGTGTTTTTGATTTCAACCAAACCCCTTGCTGTGATTCAAAGCTTCGCGTGCTCCGTGTTCTGCGAAAATCAACTGACGGGTTTTGCAGCAAAAGACCACACACCATTTTCTGTTGCCCGTGTTATCAGACCGTCGATCTCTGCAGCACAAAAAGGTATGTTGCTGGTTTGTGCGTTCGGTGGATCATTGAAATGCAGAGTCGATTCTCTTTTTGACAACGGAAATATGCTTTTTTATTGAGAATCTTCGCCAACCGTTTTTGCATGCATAAATGCAGTCAAACTTTAAATTACAGACAATCAGCTGATTGGTTGGTGATGACATGATGCATGCCTTCTGTGCAGGCATTTCCGTGAAGGCGGGGTTTGGCTTCCACAGAATGCACGCATCACGTGATCACCAACCACTGAGCTGACTGCCTATACCGTATTACCTCTATTAAACCCCCATGGGGGTTTATTTCTTCAGCGACTTCTGGGGGTGGGGGTTTATTTTTTTGGGGGGGGATTATTTTTGGGGGGGGGGTTTATTTGGAAACCATTTTTAGGGGTGGGCAAAATGGCAAAAATACCTTCCATGGCAGGAAGGAAGTCGCAGAAACTTCTACTTTTCACAGAGATTTCCTTTGGTAACAGCCTTTTGTAATGAAATTACCGCCAACTCATCCCTTTGGGGCCTTTGGTAGCACAATTTCACCAATGTCACTGCATTCAGCCACTGAATTCGCTAGGTATGTGTTTCAAACAGGTTTCTAATAAACCCCCATGGGGGTTTATTTTTGGGGGGGGGATTATTTGGAAACTTGTCGAGGGGGTGGGGGTTTATTTTTGGGGGGGGGTTAATTTTGGGGGGGGGTTAATAGAGGTAATACGGTATTTGGTGTTTGACTGTAGAATAGCCAAGTGCAAATTGGCAAATTGAAGTTCAAAAAATCGATATTTTTGAAGACGGTACAGGGGCGCAGAAAAACAATTCCGCAGTGTGACTTCACAGGCAAAGATTTATTGAAAATCGACCACAAAAGCACGAATAAGAAAGCAACAAGAGCACCAAAACACCAACATGGACAAAGCATAAGCACCAAAACAATGGAAAAAGCGCATCTCAAGTACGATGTTGGCCATGAAAGTGTCATGAGAACAGAACACAGTTGTGATTTTTTGTTCTAAGCATTGAGTTGATGAAAATGTTTGGATTGAAAATTCAAAGCAAACTGAATGAAACTGAAATGCGGTAATAAATTGTTGCAAAATTACAAATTCAACCCCCCCCCCCCCTTCCCAAAATAGGTCATCAATCAGCACTCAATCAACAATCAAAACCAATAAGCATGTTTTGTGGTTTTAGGACTTCGCCTTGGGTTTGACAAAAAAACAGACACGTTTCATAGCACACACCAAACCATTTGCAAATCAAAAAATTCAGGTCCACTTGTCTTTTCTGCGTTAATGTGTCTTTGTTTTGATTTCACAGTTTTGTCGATGTTTCCACAAATATTGACTGGTCTTGAACGTCTTTGCACATCGGTCGCATTCAAACGGACGTTCGTCGCTGTGCACTGATTGGTGATGCTTCAGACCACAGCTTACTTTGAATGTTTTGTTGCACTGGTTGCAAGCGAACGGACGCTCAGTGGAATGGCGATGTTGCTGATGGTTGCGCAGGTCCCATACTGTTTTTGCTTTGTATTTACATTGGTCGCAAGCGAATGGCCGTGTATCCGTGTGCACCCGTTGGTGGTGACTTCGTTGCTCAGCTCTCGTTTTGAATTTCGTTCCACATTCGCCGCAGTGGAACGGACGCTCAGTAGACGTAGAATGTTTTCGTTTCATATGCGTCTGCAGATGTCCTCTCTGTGCTGCTTTGTAGTCACATTGGTCACAGGCAAATGGTCGATCACCAGAATGCACAACGCTGTGTTGCTTAAGTTCTCTTTTAGATTTGTACTGTTTGCCGCATTGGTCGCATTGAAACGGACGATCGGTGGAATGAACTGTGCGTTTATGGCGAAGTAAATGCGAGCTGCTTTTGCATGAATACGCACATTGGTCGCATTTGAACGGTCTGGCGTCTGAGTGCACTTGAGTGAAATGGTTTTTCAAACTGCCGTTTCTTTTTGCCCTGTACGAGCACTCGGTGCAGGCGAACGGTCGCTCAGTGGAATGAAGTCGCTTCAAATGCAGTTGCAATAGTGACTTGCTTTTCGCTGCAACTCCGCAGACCGGGCATTCGTGCATGTTCATGCGTTTGACTGGCTCCCCAGATTGTTGCGTTTGCTGACACAGACGACTGAGTGCCGTGCCAGTGAGTTTCTTTGTGATTTTCCGGCCAGCAGTGACGGGAACAACGTGCTGCCGCTGATGAGCCACGAATGTCGCCACACTCAGAAACGCCAACTCGCACGCTGCGCATTCGTAGGCCTGGCACTGGACTGACATGGCCTGCAAAGAGAGAGAAGGTTGGGTAAAATAACAAAAGTTGTGGAGGCAGAAGAGTGAACGAGTAGAAGCATGACCATTTTTGTGGAAACAGCAATCGATGAAAAAGTTCAAGTGTCAAGTTTTAGGACAAAAAACCAAAGTAGATATTTGAATGACCAACTCGGCTGGTGAAAACTGAAAAAGATTTCAGACAAGAAAATGAATGAATCCTGTCAAAAAGAAAGCAATGGAAAGCCAAACGTCACTCGTAATGTCACATTCATTGTATCGACGTAAGGCAAAGTCGTTTCACGCAGTTGATGCTGAGAGAGCAGGCACGCACGGCAGGGTTGCATCACCAACAAATCACCAGCACCCCAGGCACGTTCTGGACGTCCCAGCTTTACTGATTTGGACTCTCTCATTGGGTGATCCCTCACTGTGCACTTGCGTGCCATTGCAGCAGAAAAACAAGGAAAACCGAGGCAACCACGAAACAAAACCGTACAGACCTCTGACGAATGACACAATTTTCTATTGCCTCTCGCTGTCGGACCAGTCCCGCTTCGTCAGCAGGCAAAAACGGGCTTTGTTGTCGTGTCCTGTTGCAGGTTGCACGTTCGGCAGACCATTCAAGTGATACAACGCACCTGGCATTTGCCTGTTGAATTGCGTTTTTTCCTAACTTTGAGACGAGGACTTCAGCTAAGGGCCAGTACATACTGACGCACGTAAAGGCACGTCTCGATAGCTGACGGGACTGGGAGTGAAAGAACGCCTTCGGGTTTACAAGAAAAACAGGAATGAAGTGTTTTTGATTTCAACCAAACCCCTTGCTGTGATTCAAAGCTTCGCGTGCTCTGTGTTCTGCGAAAATCAACTGACGGGTTTTGCAGCAAAAGACCACACACCATTTTCTGTTGCCCGTGTTATCAAACTGTCGATCTCTGCAGCACACAAACGTCGTATGTTGCTGGTTTGTGCATTCGGTGGATCATTGAAATGCAGAGTCGATTCTCTTTTTGACAGCGGAAATTTGCTTTTTTATTGTGAACCTTCGCCAACCGTTTTTGCATGCACAAGTGCAGTGAAACTTTAAATTATAGATAATCAGCTGATTGGTTGGTGATGACGTGATGCATGCCTTCTGTGCAGGCATTTTCGTGGAGGCGGGGTTTGGCTTCCACAGAATGCATGCATCACGTGAACACCAACCAATGAGCTGACTGCCTATAATTTGGTGTTTGACTGTAGAATAGCCAAGTGCAAACCTTTTGGCAAATTGAAGTTCAAAAAATCGATATTTCTGAAGACGGTACAGGGGCGTAGAAAAATAATTTCGCAGTGTGACTTCACAAGCAAAGATTTATTGAAAATCGACAACAAAAACACGAATGAGAAAGCAAGAAGAACACCAAAACATCAAACAGAGCATCAACAAAGCATAAGCACCAAAACAAGAGAAAAAGCACATCTCAAATACAATGTTGGCCATGAAGGTGTCAAGAGAACCGAACACAACATTTGTAAATTTTTGTTCAACAGCATTGAGTTGATTAAAATGTTCGGATTGAAAATGCCAAACAAAATGAATCAAACAGAAACGTGGCAACGAAATGTGCAAAATCATAGACTCAAAAACTAACCGGCTGGTCGCCAATCAGCAGACCCAGTAAAAATTTTGAAGCCAATCAGCGTGTTTTTTAGTGTTGGGATTCAGGCATATGTGACGGCATCAAAAAAAGTGAGACAGAACGAGTTCCAAAACAAGCATTTCATCCAGGTCCACTTGTCTGTTGCTGCGTTAATAAATTGTCTTCAGTTTTATTTTGCATTTTTGTCGATGTTGCCTCAATTCAGCATTGACTTTGAACGTTTTTGCACATCGGTCGCATTTGAACGGACGCTCAACGCTGTGCACTCGAGTTTGGTGTTGCTTCAGACACCCGCTTGTTTTGAATGTTTTGTTGCACTCGCTGCAAGCGAACGGACGCTCAGTGGAATGGCGATGTTGCTGATGACTGTGCAGTTCCCATGCTGTTTTTGCTTTGTACTCACATTGGTCGCAAGCGAATGTCCGTGTGTCCGTGTGCACCCGTTGGTGTTTTCGTTGGTCAGCTCTCGTTTTGGATTTCGTTCCACATTGGTTGCAGTGGAACGGACGCTCAGTGGAATGCTTTCGTTTCACATGCGACTGCAGATGTGAGCTCCGTGTTGCTTTGTAGTCGCATTTGTCACAGGCAAACGGTCGATCAACTGAATGCACAACGATGTGTTGCTTAAGGTCTCCTTTAGATTTGAACTGTTTGCCGCATCGGTCACAGTGGAACGGACGATCGGTGGAATGAAGTGAGCGCTTATGCTTCAACAAACTAAACTTCGTCTTAAGGGAATGCGAACATTGGTCGCAATTGAACGGTCTGGCGTCTGAGTGCACTTGAGTGAAATGGTGTTTCAAACTGCCGTTTGTCTTTGCCCTGTACGAGCACTCGGTGCAGGGGAACGGTCGCTCAGTGGAATGAACTTGCTTCAAATGCAGTTTCAATAGTGACTTGCTTTTCGCCGCAACTCCGCAGACCGGGCATTCGTGCATGTTCATGCGTTTGCCTGGCTCCCCAGATTGTTGCGTTTGCTGACACAGACGACTGAGTGCCCTGCCAGTGAGTTTCTTTGTGATTTTCCGGCCAGCAGTGACGGGAACAACGTGCTGCCGCTGATGAGCCACGAATGTCGCCACACTCAGAAACGCCAACTCGCACGCTGCGCATTCGTAGGCCTGGCACTGGACTGACATGGCCTGCAATGGAGGTTGAGCAGAATAAGAAAAGTTGTTGAGGGAAATGAGTGAAAGAGTGGAAGCATGACTATTTTTTGTGGAAACAGCATGAGACAGTGCAACAGTGGGGGTTTTCGAACCGATTTGCGCTCAAAATTCAACGCAGACATCAATGACCAACTCGACTTAAGACAAATGAGAAAGGTTTTGGACAAGAAAATAAATCAATTCCAACAACAAAAATAATCAGCTCAAATGAAGAAATGCGTCACTCGTTTAACAGTGAATGTTCACCACGTCCACAAAGCCGTAAAACCAGGCGCAGGGGCAGGGACACAGCAGTGTTGCGTCAGCAGCTCTCTCCACGCACGTTATGGATTCCTGGGTCCCTCCAGCTATACTGGTTACGAGACACAGGCTATTCCTTGTATGCCAGTTAGCATAACATCCAACTATCCCTTTCTGCTCAGTTGCGTTTGCTTACCACAACAAAAACAACGTGGAAAACAGAGAGTAAACTGCTCCCAAACGAAAACCCACCTCTCCCAATCAACATGATTTTCTGTTGCCCCTTGCAGTCAGACCGTCAGTCTATTTGCAGCAGACCATCGCACGTTTTCGTGCCCCATGTTGCTGATTGTGCGTTTGGCATTGCGACAGATGTGAGCTTCCTTTTGCCTGTTGAATTTAGCCATTTTATTGAAAATCTAGACAACTTTACACACATTGATAGAACAACCAAATGCAAACGCAAAGTGCACAATCGGTATTTGTGACGAAAGTACAGGGTGGACAGAGAAATTGCGCAGCTAGACTTTACGACAATTTAATTTATTAAAACTCGACAACAAACACACGAATAAAAAAAGTACAAAACTCACATGAGCACCAAAACAACTACAAAAAAACGACATTCAAATCAACTGTTGGTCACGGATTTCAGAAAATATCAGAATCAACTATGCCAAACAAACTGAATGAAACAGAAACGTGGCAACAAAGTGCGCAAAATACCAGATCCAAAAGCTACCAGACTGGTCACCAAAATCAAAACAGCCACAACAACGAAATAGTGGACGTTAGCCGTCAATGGTGAAAACCAAAATTATTCAATTTCCGTTGAACAGGATCACTGTGATGTAAATTGACAAAAAAGTTTGGACTGAATGCACTGCGACCACTTTCATTCGGGTCCACAGTCTGTTGCTGCGTCAAAGTGTCTTCAGTTTTGTTTTGCATTTTTGTCGATGTTGCCTCAAATAAGCATTGCCTTTGAACGATTGTGAACATCGGTTGCATTCGAACGGACGTTCGTAGCTGTGCACTGATTGGTGATGCTTCAGGTTACAGCTTGTTTTGAATGTTTTGTTGCACCGGTTGCACGCAAACGGACGCTCAGTGGAATGGCGATGTTGCTGATGACTGCGCAGGTCAGATGCTGTTTTTGCCCTGTACTCACATTTGCCGCACGCGAATAGTCGTGTGTCTGTGTGCACCCGTTGGTGACTTCGTTGTTCATCTCTCGTTTTGAATTTTGCTCCACATTGGTCGCAGTGGAACGGACGATCAACTGAATGCACAGCGCTGTGTTGCTTAAGGTCTCCTTTAGATTTGAATTGTTTGCCGCATTGGTCGCATTGAAACGGACGATCGGTGGAATGAACTGTGCGTTTGTGAGCGGACAATTGTGAGCTCTTCTTGCATGAATACGCACATTGGTCGCATTTGAACGGTCTGGCGTCTGAGTGCACGTGAGTGAAATGGTCTGTCAAGCTTGATTTTGTCTTTGTCCTGTACGAGCACTCGGTGCAGGCGAACGGTCGCTCAGTGGAATGAACTTGCTTCAAATGCAGTTGCAATTGTGACTTGTATTTCGCTGCAACTCCGCAGACCGGGCATTCGTGCATGTTCATGCGTTTGCCTGGCTCCCCAGATTGTTGCGTTTGCTGACACAGACGACTGAGTGCCCTGCCAGTGAGTTTCTTTGTGATTTTCCGGCCAGCAGTGACGGGAACAACGTGCTGCCGCTGATGAGCCACGAATGTCGCCACACTCAGAAACGCCAACTCGTACTTCGTAGGCCTGGCACTGGACTGACAGTGACATGACTAGGGTTGGTAAAAAACCGGTTTTTTATATTGCCAAAAAAAAAACCGGTTTTTTTTCGTTTTAAAAACCGTTTTAAAACCATAAAAAACCGAATGCCTCCCAGCTCCTAAACTTTCCAGAACTTGGCATCTTGAATTCAAAATAGGAAATACATCAAAATTAGTGATTTTGAGCAGAGTAAAATGCTGTTTTCGGGCATACAACCGACCCAATTTGCTATTTTTGCCACCCAATGCCACCCAATTTTTTGTTTCAAATCAAATCAATTTCGATTTTATTGGTTTCCTGCACGTTCAACAAACTGAAAACAACGACTGGGCAGTGACCGTGTGGTGTCGGGAGCGGGGAGGGACGGTTGCAAGGAGACCGGATAGCTGACCCCGATTAGGGGGCGAGATTTGCAGAACTGCAAAGTGAAACCGGTAGCGGATTGCGTTCGAAAAATAACATTTCATCAGTTACCCTTTGCAAATCGACAACATCATCAGTCAGTCTGCATATGCACTTAGTTCAGCAGTCACCTTGTCTTAATCGTATTTCACTTGACCCTTGCCACAAAAGCTTCTGCAAAATGATGCTTCACCAGTTCAGTTCGACACAGTTCACTGCACCGTTTTTTCAAAGATATAATTTTACATTTTATCAATCAAACGAATAATTGTGATTTTTGACCACGAAGTTTGAAAATTTTTAAGGTAAAAAACCGGTTCTTTATTTTTCCAAGAAAAAAACTAAAAAAAACGGTTTTAAAACGGAAAAGAAACCGGGTTTTTTCCTGTGCCAACCCTAGACATGACTTGCAAAAGAAAGGTTGGCTTAGATCAAATCGATCAGCAGAATGATCTGAAACTTTATGTGTGCATTTTTTGCAGTCATCTCACGAAAGAACAAGCTATCCACCATTTTCAAGGCAGTTTCAGATTGGGAAACTTAATTAGAATGTCAAAATAGAAACCGCATAAATCAACTCCTTTAAATAAAAAAAAACGAAAACTCACCGCGTTTCAACAAATCAATGTCGCAGCGTGGCAGCACTATTTTTCCGGCAGTTCGTCCTTGTTTGCTGGTTCCGATTTTGGCACGTTTTTTTAATTTTTAATTTAAACGACTAGACGAGCTGAAAAAGCACCGATGCAAATCCAAATGAGCACAAACATGTCACACAACAAGCGTGTCGACTCAGAAACAAAATCCATGAAAGCTAAGATACGCTTAAAGGCCCATTCATGGACGAAGCGCAGGCGTCACTTTAACACGTGAAACTGCGATGTTACTGCTTCATGAATGGGTGGCGAAATGACGCCGCGTGAAGTGCCGCCAATGCTTCAAATCCAATGAATGAGGCTTAACAGCAGCTCAGTGGACAATCGATATCTCTGTGACCACGATACACAGGGAAGACAAGAACGCAGCACACGTGCACACCACTCCGGGTGAAATGATTCATTCAATCGGTAGAGCACAAAAAAACCACGAATGGGGAAAAACTTCCCAAACTCATTAGAACCGCAACAACGAGAGAACTGAATGTCAAATGAACTGATTCTTTTACCACGAATAGTGTCAGGAAAACCGAAATCAGCATTTTCTGTTGAAAAGATTCGCTGTGATGGTGAAGTGATGCAAATGTTTGTATTATATAAAAAAAGTGAACCAAAGTGAATGAAAATGGAAAGTGGTCCAAAAAGTTTGCAAATTTATCGACCCATACAAATACATACTGACAGTACAGAATCAGCATTCAACGAAAATGCCACCAATCAAGGGTTTTTAGTATTTTTCCGGGATCCAGCCATGTGTAGCGGCGTAATAAACAATACTGTAAACCGAGATCAAGCTGAAAATTATCTAAAAATGCGTGAGACGCATATAAAAGGAGGAATATGGCCTTGTGTATGCAGTGAAAGACTTGGCTCGACAGTTCAAGTCTCTGATGGCGGCACCCAACCGGCACCGGCGCTCATGCTCGAGCACGACAACGATGAACTCTATGACGATGTGATCATGCACTCGCCGGCGTCCACGAGCGGCAATAAAGGTTGTGCTCGTGCCGTAATCACTTAGAACGGTCGCTGTTTTTGCTCTGTTTGAACGAGCCTGCGATGTCAGCTTTGCTCGGCAAGTGCGATATCAGGCCAATATACCGTTATTAACGCAAAACGGTGAGAAACTTACGGAAATAGGATGGCCGAAAGCGGCCGAAATCAAATAGGGCTCAGAGATCACTGGTTCGCCCAGCTTAATAAAACAGGACTCAGCGGTTGTCGCTCTGTTGTGGTAAGCACGCTGCCCACAGGACACGCAAAACCTCGGCTTTTTCTTTAAAGAACCCACAGTCGGTACAGGGTAATACAAATAGGGATGGAGCCGAATTCGGTCCAGATTCCGGTTTCCGGCGCCTAAAGTCGAATCCGAATCCGGTCCGGATTTCCGAGAACAATAGGCGGGTCCAGCCGGAACAGCCGAGCCGAGACTAAGCGTGAATTCTCTTCTGTTGTGTTCTCCGTTTCAGAGCTGTTCAATGGTTTGACAAGTTCGGTGCAGTGTGGGAGTAATTCCGTTGTTCTGCAAACAACGCTACGCTGGTTGAGTGTTCTGTTCAATGGTATTTGGTTCACTATTTTTGTCTTGAAGTTGTAAACTAATATGCAGTTAGGGTTGGCAAAATACCGTTTTTTTTAAATCGTGGTAAAAACTGTATTTTTACCTACCGGTAATTACGGTAATTTTACCGGAAAAAAACGAAAGCCAAAAAGTTGTAAAAACACACATATTTTTCGCAGCCGACTTTAAACTTGAACCAGGATTTGTGAAAACAGTTTTCAGAATGCTTTGTTCAAAATATCCTGCCTGCACCAACAAAGAAAAATTATGTTTGGGCCTGAAAACCCAAAAGGTCAGCAATAAATCGAACATCATCTTTTGCTCAATCGTTTATATTCC